>QZGG01004386.1:0-14536 GCA_006409495.1 Sedum album
TTAAAGGCTAGAAAAACATGTGACTTACACTATCATTTATTGAGACTATTGTGAATGACGAGAACATTCTATAGATTACATAACACAACTTCAATTGCTGAAAATACAAACCCTAAAAGCTACCTAAAGAATCAACAATGATCATGCCCATGAGGAACGTGGTTCTGGCCCCAACTCCAGTGGTCCGGATTCTCAATGGACCACTACATATCTTGATCAACCCAAGCTATCAACTCAATTTAAGCAAGATCATTAATAAGGGACTATCTCAAATTGCACATTCCTATTGAATATCCCCTTCGTACATCCTTATCAACATTTTACATTTGTGAAGAATGTTTGTAGGTGATAATAAATATCATGTAGTAGTTGGGTTGTAAGTCTGAGCTCACTCAGTTATATGTAACATGCCTTGGGATGAACCCTAATCCCAAATGTTGATTAAATGCTTTGCCAGCATTCTTTGCTAGTAACTTAAAAAAGTTCAACTCGATTTTCCTTAGGTCATTAATCTTTAGCATCACTGACTCGAATCTCGGATAACCTTGCTAATCGAGAGATGGCTCTTCAGTTGGAGTACGTAATGAGCTTTATATCCATTAATGTGTTCAGTGGTACAATAATTTGGGTTCGATACTATAATAAAAGACACTGATTAACGTTTATCTTATTGATAGGTATGTGTTTATCACTAATGAACAGAACGAAAGTGTACTAAGAGCGGGAGGACCACAGACAATGATGTTTATATCCATCACATTGGTTCCAAACAAGTCCCACCTGATCTCTCAGCCTGAAAACAACACTTGCTTGAGCATATACAAGCATAAGACAGAATGCAGTAAGAAAGGTTCATGGACCATTGACTAGGTTTAAGCTCTGCTGTGTGTACATACTGATAGACACAATTTATTGTGGTTTGGTTTCTTTCATAATGGAAGCACTATAATCTAATATTTATAACGGCTTCGAGCTGGCTACTGTTCTCATAATTTTCTGTACCTGTAAGTTCAGAGAATATTAGGAAATATTATGGGTGGAGTTGCTTGGACTGAGGAAGAAGATCACTTGTTAAAGAGATGTATCGAGCAATATGGAGAAGGAAAGTGGCATCGAGTACCTGTTTTGGCTGGTAATGAACTATCTCTTCATACTAGCTTTTACCAGGTTTAGTTAAGTGTTCCTTGTAACTCTACCTCAAGTCATAAGATCAAAATCAAGAGGTGCAAATGACCTACTGTTTTTTGTAAATTTGTACACATCTCATCTTATGCAGATGAATTTCAAACGCTTAGTTATATGATAATCTTTGGCATACATGAGACCTCTGTATAGACTGTTACCCTACTTTGCAACTAGAACCAAACAAGTCACGACTCGTTACTTTTTTTGGATGAATTAGGGTTAAACAGGTGCAGGAAAAGCTGCAGGTTGAGATGGTTAAATTACCTCCGCCCTAATATCAGGAGAGGCACCTTCACTGATGACGAAGTCTTTCTCATTATCAAGCTCCATAATCACTTGGGAAACAGGCAACACTAGTCACTAATCATTATCAATTCATTCATTCTTCCATATTATAAATTATATACATACAGTTGAGATGGGGGATATATACATTTTTGTTTAGAGAGATAGGAGGATAAAATTTATATTTATTTTTATCACAAAAGTAAATCTCGTCAAAATCAACAATTATGATTATGTCATGTGATCTCACATATCCGTCATCATTCTCCCTAAAAATATTTTGAAACATTGAGTCTCACTTAGATGTATTTTTTCTTAAAGCCAAGTTTCTTGCCCTGCTGTTGTGCGCTAACTCTTATTGACAGTCCATCTGCTTGACGCAGGTGGTCACTTATTGCAAGCCGGTTGCCAGGAAGGACAGCCAATGATGTGAAAAACTTTTGGAATTGTCACCTGAGCAAGAAGCTCGATAAGCTTCACCATAATGTTAAGCTCAATGATCCCACTTCATTTGTTTTAACAAACACTGAAATGATCAACTTCGCAGCCAATCATAGCTCTCAAGCTATAATGTCAGCAACAAGCCCAACTGACCCGCATGAGGAGAAAGAAAACTCAATGTGTATGAAAGACTGCATGTATGACTCGGAATTGGGAAAAGCATTGATTAACGGGGCAACGAGCATCAACTTAAGAGGAAGTGCAGATGGTCAGAATGAAGTGAATGAGTTTGCATCCCACTATGAGTTTGAAGAGACAAGTTTTAAGAGAGAAGTGGACATCAGCAGCACGGACAATATTTGGGATTGGGATGAGCTAATCTTTGACTTGGATTTGTGGGGATGAGTGCGCTGTTATATGCTACATGTTATTTGGTATGAGTTGGTTAGTTACACTTTCATTAAGTTAAATATCTTTTCACAATGAATAAGATTAGTAACTAAATCTGCATATTATTCATTTGAATTTTTGTCACACCTTAAAAAGAATGATTACATAATTAACTGAAAGATGCTCTCACAAAAGATATAAGTTACCATCAGCGGCTTCTTTTGGATTTGTGAATGCGCCAAAAGTAATACCTAAATTGGAAAGTCCGTGAAGAGTCAACGATCATTATAATAAAGTTGTTTCCCAAAACGCTTTATAAATAGATTAGTTTGCAATAATAATCTTCAATTCAACATTATTTGTCAGAGGAATCGTTTGCTTCTGATCAAGAGCTTTCTCTTCATTATGATCGGAACACTTTGTCTTGGTGTCACTAGGGTTTGCATTCTTGTATATCGTGTAGAGGGTCATTTGTGATATGCCAAGTATGAATCCCATGACATTTGGTACCTGATAAATTAAAATGAGCAAAGGTATATGTTGTGAGTAATCTTATATTCATTTTTATTCATTTTAACACAAATGGATGGATATGAAATACTTACAGCGATGTACATATCCTTTACGAATAATCCGTAGAAGAACCAAACAGTTGCACAGAGGGTGAGAGAAAATGATAGAGAGAATGGCATGAATTCAACGCTCTTTGTCGCGATGACTTGCTTCTGCAATGATATTTTCACGTAGTTTGTGAATGTACTAGATAGGTGATCAGCAAAACTTAAATGCAAGTCTAACAATATGATTAAGTTAGGCTCATATTTAAATTTTACCATTACGCTCAATGGAGCAGCAAACACAGCGATGTTGATGATTGCACATGTCCATCCAACAATTGTGACACGTAAAGCATTAGTTTTGATGAATAAGAGTGTGATTATCATAATCAGACCAAGAGCTCCAACGTTGCTGGCGAGGATCATTTTGAGGATGAGCATCTACAATAGTCATAAATGCCTTTAGAATCAGGTAATTGTAAAATTGTGTTAAAAGAAATAAAAGTGTAAAGGATTCAGTTTTGCATACCCGAGCTTCCCGAGATGCATATACAAGGAATATTGATAGATATACAAGCTCAATCACGCAACCAAAGCCGTTGATGGTAATGATCATGATCGCATTTTTCTTGAGGTAAGCATAATATAGTAGTAAACTTGCACTAAAAAATGCGACAATGTATGGTAAAGATTGGAACCCGTCGGACGACTTCTTCTTACAAATCGTGTAAAAGGTTGGCCTGTTAAGTAAACCAAGTGAGAGAAATGCACATGTAAACGTTTGGCACATTATGTTAGACCAATTAAGATAAAAAGAATACTTACACAGGTGCTAGGAACACCAAGAAGGATATGATGTTACCTATAGAAAGAGTATACCATTCATGTAAGAATTCACTGTTACAATCAGTAAGAAAACTTGATATTAACTGTAATGGATAGAACTAAATGCAATTATACCCATGAGGCCGAAGATAAAAGCGAGTTGTTCTGTAGTGAAAAGAGTCATCTTTGCTTAATTAGACGATATAAGAGAGTTTTTTGATGAGTTTTTTTGAAGAGTTTGAAAGAGAGTTTGCTAATAACACTTGTATGTGTTTCTCATGCATATATACATGCGAAAAGTTTTGAAGTTAGGCTTTGGCGGGCATGTGGGGAATATTGTGGAGCATTTTTGATGTACATGACATTGGTATGGTATGAGTGGACCAGCCATCAAACAGTTTGACAATAATAAGCATATTGCAATATTTGATTTTTTATTTTCAATAATTTTAATATTAAAACAGTTTGATGTGAACTTTTTAGTTTGTATACTAGCTGATCATACAATTACAATATTTGACAAATTGTAAAAAATGAACCTCGAAACACATCATTCAATTTACTAATATTGTCGTCATTCTATTTAGTGGTCAATGCAGTCAACTGTTACCTTATCAAAGGAAGTTGTCGAAAACATTTATTGATACTTAACAGAAACCAAATTGAAGGTTTAGTTAAATAAAAAACCGAATGGATGATTTCTTTAAAATTGTGCGGGTGTTTTGCGGTAAAAACCTATTTGTTTTGATGAGTGTATTTAGTATATTTTATTTCATGTGATCAATAATATTCCTATCACTATGATAAAACATCATCAACTTTGACCAAACTTCATGAATAACAAAAGGATCATTGCCAACAATTCTAGCGGGCGCCAAACAAGATGTTATCCTGAAGAGCAATAAATGACCTACTTGTAACTGAAATGATCTTGTATATGTATCAAGTATTTGGTCGTGTATCTATGACCAAATGTTTGGTTTCGAGCACACAGCAGATTCCCTGAAGCGGTCTGGGACATATTAAGTGGCCTAAAACTTGTGAACGATCCTATGCAATACAAAACAAGATTAAATTTGCAATGGTCAGTGAAGTTAGGCATCTGTATATATAAGATGATGATTATATTCCTTTTTAATAGACCATATCTCATTGTATTCAAACATTGTCTGAAATCATATGTTCAAGTCATCCGTATACATGCTACCTGAATTGTGTAACTCAGTTAAACAAATGTAAAAAGTTAATAAAAATACAGACTATACTAGTTATGATCGATACATGGTAGTGGGATATGCTTATTATTGAATAATAAAGAATGTCAGCTGTCAAGTTGTCCCACATCGAGTAATTGATTGGTAATTGCAAAGTATATATTGGGTCATGAACCATGACCTGCAAGTCGACTTTTGATTTAACTGGGGATTGACCCAGTATGTGCTTGCAATTTATTACTTACTTTGCTACATGCAACAATTCTCTGTGTCTTTGTATATTAAGGATCAAAATGAAAATGTCATTGATTTGGTAAAGAAAAATTTCACCAAGTTGACCTAAGTGTACATAAATTGTATTTGTATTGAAATAAACCAGGGTATTATGGTCTTTTCCCCTTCGGCAGGCTCAAAGTCTTTTTTGGAACTTCCTTGTAAATACTAACTCAAATCGCTCGTCGGTTTTCACGAGCTTTTCTAAACGCATTGCCATGTTAACATCAAGTGACATTAGGTTAGTAAGGCCATATCTTCTGATTACTAACCATAGTTTGATAGCTCTGAATCCTCTACTAAGAGAAGTCTGCCAATCCTTGTAATCAACCGTTTCAACTTCACTTTTTAAATATGCATGATCTCATACAATTTACAACAAGATATTTATTGGGTCCGTTGCTCTTGTAGGTATTTAGTAGGCTACTGGTTATTGGCCAGGATTTCATGGCCCAAACCAAATATCATATTTCCGAACATGTTGCCAAACATGTTGCTCCCTCCATCGTCTTTAAGTTTGTCCAAAAGCTTATGTTTCACAGTATTTAAGGTAGTAATGAGTGTAAAATGTGTGGTTGAGAATGAAAACTTTAAAAGAATTTGATAGGAAAGATAAAACATGTGGTTGTGAATGAATAAAAGTGGACAAACATTAGAGAACACTCAAAAACGAAAGTGGACAAACATTATGAGACAGAGGGAGTAAAAACTAGGCGACTTGCGGTCGAAGGAAGAAACTGCTTACACAAGGAGTAGCAGTTTAGTAATTAGCGGTTAGTCATCTATTTTCTGATCTTAGAGATCGATGGGTGCATACACACTTTGAGTCTGTCCTCGAGCGCAAGGTTCATTGCTCCTACGTGTCCAAAATGGCATTTTCCCAATCTTTAGTAAACAAGAATGTGTCTTTTTATCTTTTCATGTGCCCGTGTCTCGGGCATGGTGTCATTTGGAGGTAATATATCCGCAGAGACCACAAAAATGTTCCTTCACATGTCTTTGCTGCAAATAGAGCTATATGCTCAAATCTTGAAAACTTGAGATGCTCCACATAATCTTTGTTCCAATCAGTCATACTTTTCATTACATTGGACTGTAGAATTTTGAGTTCCGTAAACACATAAGAGTTTGTATATGGGGAGTTGAAAACTAACCTTCAGCCTTTTTTAGTATAATTCGAGGACTGACAGAGGCGAAAACGGCCGGTTTTTTCTACCTTTCGATCATTTCAGGCGTAAAGTTCAGTTTTCTGAGAAAAAAGTTCCTTAAGAAAATGAGAAGTTGCAAATTTTCAACTACTGATTCTGACGCTAAGCTTTTTAAAACGAGTTATTTCAGTGTGGCTTAAAGCTTTATGATATAAATCATCGAGTGACACCAGGATATGAATCTTCGAATGGAATATGAATTATTGATGAGAGAAAAATGGAACTGGAATCTTAACAACAGGTTTGCATTCAACCAGAATATATTCTCAGCCTTTGTTACTATCTCATTTCTTATAAAAAGTTCCCTTGTTACCTGATCCATGTACACCGCGACTAAGTCCAGCCTACACCCTTACCGCTAAAACACCGCATCTTTCACGCAAGTTGCTGGTTGAACACTGAGAAAAGAAATCTGACATGGAAATGTTACTTATCAACAAACCAAAATCAGACTTTTTCACAACTTAAATGGATTTTCTAGAGGGAAGCTAATGCGAAGACTTCTCTTGTGCACATTTATCTTCTGCTAAATAATGCATTAGGAATCATATAAAGATAAGTGGGCAGTGGGCACTGCTAGATTTTGTCTCACAGATATGCATCATTTGAACCACTGCACTTCGGAAATCTTAGGCAAAAGCGATGGAGATTGAACTTGAGCAAAGATTATTTTACAAGATCTGAAGTTTTATGGGTGATGCTTTCTTCTTTTTGGTCCCAGCATATTCAGGTCTAATCTAGTATAAAAAGCAGCCAAGCCTTACTGAAAAAATTCACTCACTCGCTTCAATCATATCGCACTGTTTGCATTGTGTTTCGCTTCCAGAGGCCTTCTTTTCTTGCATACAAGGTGATTCCCTTGTTCTGATATTCTTAGATTCGGCCTTGGTATATTTTGGTTCTGGTTAAATATTTCCAACTTGTTCTAGAAATGTGTCACTGTTTTTTTGTTATCAGACGCAAGTCGAAAAAAGAGAGTAAATATGAGCTGGTTAGGATCAGGAGACTGGATGTGTGGAGCATGTGAGCACATGAACTTCAAGAAAAGAGACTCATGTCAGAAATGTGGGTACTCCAAATACGGTGGACCGTTACCTACGGACATTTCATCAGCTTTTGGTTACAACAAGACTGAAGTCTTAGCAGGGGACTGGTATTGCTGTGCTATGAACTGTGGAGCACATAACTACGCAAGCCGGCCTAACTGTTTCAGGTGTGGTGCAGCTAAAGATGATCCTTATGGTGTTGGATATGGGACTAATATGATGACTACGTGCGGAGGTTATGGCTGCGAGACTAATGGTACTATTCCTGGATGGAAATCTGGTGACTGGATTTGTGCCAGGTATTAATAATTTCTTTCAGACCAAACTGATTAAATTTTTTGAGGCCACACTACATCCATATTTGCTAAAATGCTCAACCAGTTTTTCGATCAAATGGCAGATATGGGTGTGGAACACATAACTACGCGAGTAGGGTCGAATGCTACAAATGCGGAACACCAAGAGAATACGGTGGAGGCATGTAAATGATAAGAAATGCAGCTCTTGCGTCTTGTGCCACGAAAAGCTTCATTTTCAGTCCCATGCAAAAACCTTTAAGTTCTTGTCTGCTATGTCCAGTTTTTCATTCTGATGAAAAAATGAAGTCATGTATGAATTTACTGAATAGAATTTCAAAATTATTAACCAAGAGACTGAAGCAAGTTCATGTGAAACTATGTAAAAATGCCAACAGTTTGTGACAGTTTGAATTCTGATCCTGATTTCTGAGGACACTTTAATCAGACGGTCCTGACGAAAAATGCTTAGAAGAGTTCTGAAAACTGATTAACGTGAATATTAAATACTCGAGGACCATCGATCACATTCAAGCTAGTTGTGAATTTGATAAACCAAGCATCAACATGGAATGTCAGGACCTAATGTGCTCATAAGGCATCCACAGAGAAGCATATATTCATTCTTACTCATCAACTTCACCTAGTCCCTCAAATTCACAAGTGATCATGTTGATAATGTTATGCCGTTAGAATTTCTTTCTCTACATGCAAACCTTAAAGGAATCAATGATACAAAGTCGATATGATACAATAATTTGTTCCATCAAACTTTTGTCTTTTTCTACCTGTAAATTTCGTAAAACCGAATTCTTTAGTTGAAGTTCAGATAATCAAATGTGTATTTTTATCATTCTTTTCATTACTCTTTCTGTAAAATCTGTCATTTGAATTAGGCCAATTCGAACAAAATAACACAATTCCAAGAGTATCTATTTGTAACTTTGCCATTAAAATGCAACAAAAAAAACATACCTCAGCAAAAACATGTACTAGAAATAGTTGCTGACGAGGATGTCCCAAAGTCCAACTAGGGTTTTATTTTAGCGCCTTTACTATTTTGACCAACTGTTACTCTCGTTCTCGCTCGTACCCTTTTTCAATACGATTCGATCACCCATTGGGTCTTGATGTATGGCGGCGGCTGTATTGTTCACATCGTATCTACATTTGTTTTTTCTACACTAGGGTTTTAATGTATCTTGTTATATAAATATGTTTCATTTTTTGGTGTTATAGAAATGCTGCACAAGGAGTGGCGGCCTAGCGGTCAGCCATTCGGTCTCTGGTCTCAGAGGTCGGTGGTTCAAGCCCTCCTGAGTGCATATCTGCCTTGAGTATGGGGTTTGTCCATTCCTTGAGCGATGAAGTAGTAATAATTTTTTTTTAAAAAAAAAAAAAAAAAAAAAAAAAAAATATAGAAATGTTGCAGCCGCCATCAAACGCATTCGGGACTCTTGAACCTGTCTAAAGATTCAATCTTTCATCGGTTTGTCATTCTTACCGTCTTCGGTATTAGAGTCTGATTTCTGGGTCGGATTTCAATTGGAGATTTTCAGTTGCATCAAGAAGATTAGCAGCTGACAGGTGACTCTCTTTACAGATTTGTTGACCTTTGTTTGATTGAAGTTAATGAGGAAGTCTTGTGATTTATGTTTGTTTGATTGATTGTAGTTATGTAGATTGTTTCAGGGCTTTAGAGTTGGAAATTTTGGGTTCAGAATTGAAATTGGGTGGATGAGTTATCCTGACTCACAGTCTCCATTTTCGCCGCCTGGTTTTGGTACAAGTAGTGATGCAATAGCAATCACAGTTAGTCCCTGGCAGAAAAATGGAGTTATCAATCAGGAATGTGATTACAGTCTCCAGTTTGAGCACCTCGTCCACTGAAGAGGCCTAGAGAAGAAGAGAATGTATCGAATAATGTGGTTATTGTGCCTCAGAGGATGCCTTCTTCTAGAGTTCCTATCAATGAAGGGATAAGCAACATTTTCTTCAAGACTCGTGTTTGTGCAAAGTTTAAACTTGGGCAGTGTCGGAATGGGGAGAAATGTAATTTTGCACACGGTGTTGATGATTTGAGACAGCCTCCTCCTAACTGGCAGGAACTTGTGGGTGGGAGTGGGAGGGAAGAAGATCGTGGCAATGGGAATTGGGATGACGAGCAGAGGATTGCTTTGAAAATGAAGCTGTGTAAGAAATTTTCTAATGGGGAAGTGTGCACTTATGGTGACAAGTGCAATTTCCTCCACGAGGATCCGAAGAGGTTTAGGGAGAGTGCAGTAGTTCATGTAGGAAGTGCGGTCAATGTTGCATCAGGGAATGGAAGTGGGTCGGATCACTCTGACCCAAACTTTGTTAACACTGGTTCGGATGGTTACAGAATGAATATGAGAAGCGAGCATTGGAAAACTAAGATATGCTCTAAGTTTGAGGTGACTGGTTTTTGTTCTTTTGGTGATAAATGTGGCTTTGCTCATGGACGGGCAGGTATGCTTAATGCCTTTTTACTTGTGTTCATTCTTTCTAGTAAAATTGTGTCGTGAATGGGCTTAAATAGCGCAGATATGAGTACATGGTTACAAGCTTTGAATATTTTCATGCCTTCATTTGCAGAGTTGAAGGGGCCTGTTGGCCGACTGGAGGGAGACATTAGAAGCGCTGGTGCCCTTATTTCACATACAAATCCCTTTGTCGGGATGCCAAATGATACGTCCTCCAGCACTACAAACAATGTAGATTTAAACGAGAACCAGGGAGGAAAAAAGGATTTTTCAAAGCTGAAAGGTTCAAAGAAAATTAACCGCATCTACGCTGATTGGATCGATGACTTAGCTCTTGATCCGCTACAGACCTAGTAAATGGACAGCCAATTTCCTATGTTAAGTTGCTCTGGATTCTGGAAATCCTTGACGAAACTTCCTTTTATTACATATTTCATTCCAAATGTATAAGTTCCGCATTGTTTGTTCGAGTGGCGTATACGAACTTCTTAGAATCCGACTGGATTCGGTATGATTGTAAGAAGAGTGATCCTATCACATAGACTCAGCTATTGATGTTTGCACCTGGTTGAATAATAAAGGAATTATTTCCAGCTTGCTGCATTTGTAAAAGCATTTGCCTGATGTTGAACAATAACTGAGTATATGTGAATTTACCGTAACGTAAAGGACTTTGTTGTAAATAATAAATTTATTTTTCAGACAAATTTCAATTATGGTAATGTTATGGGGCAAAAGTGAGAATACAACACTCTTTGGGCTCCTAGAAGAAATAAATAAAACCGAACCGAAGTCGAACGTGGTGTCGTGTTGTTCTGAATCTGAGGATTAGGGTTTTAGCGGTCGTGTCACGCAACAGCCAGCAGCGTCAGTTAAGCACATCCGCTAGAAATTCAATGGAAGAGATTACGCAGAAGGTGAACGACATCAGCATCGATGACAGCGCCCATAAGAGGAATCGGATTCAAGTGTCCAACACTAAAAAGCCCCTTTTCTTCTATGTTAACCTCGCCAAGGTATATCGTCTTTCTTCCTTGTTTTGGTTTGAGAATGTGTGAATATAGTGAAAGTTGATATTTTGGAATCGGGGTAGTTGGTGGTTTTGACTGAGATGTGTTTGGTTGTTTTGCAGAGGTACATGCAGCAGTATAATGAGGTGGAGCTATCGGCACTTGGGATGGGTACTCTATTATAAATCCTTATGTTTATATTGTTACTGAATTTCTCTGAATGTTTGTGTTGGTTCGAGGTGGCTGCTGTGGCTTTCTGATCTGTATTTCGTCAAATAATAGTAATGTCCCGTGGTTTCTGTACCTAGTCCATGTCACACTTGTTATGATGCTTGTATTTCGAGCCTCAGTATTAAGTCTAGTTGAGCCAAATGAATATGGAGCATTTGAATTGCTTTGCAATATAGATTCTGAAACTGGGACTGCATAAAAGAATGGACAAGCTTCTTGTTTGTTAATGTTTTTCATTCCCTTTACAAAAGCGCTAGTTCACCTTTAATGTATTTGAATAATACAATGCTTTCAGTCTATACAACTAATGAAGCACTTCTGTGAGATGCTGAACAAATATGTGGCATGTATGTATCCATCGCAGAGTGACCAGTGTAAACCTTTGCTAATGTGATGTAGTGGTTGTCCTCATACTATTTCTTGTTGTTGTCTGTAGCTATTTCCACTGTGGTGACCATCACGGAGATTCTTAAAAACAATGGATTTGCTGTTGAGAAGAGTAAGACTTTTTATTTAAATTTGTTGACAGGTTTTGAAATGTGGTCATGTATCCATCAAAGTTTACCTTATTAAATGCTTTGTGCAATTTTACAGAGATTGCTACATCCACTGTGGATATTAGGGATGAGTCAAGATCTCGACCTGTCCAGAAGGCCAAGGTAAATATAATTGCTTTTCACGTAATCCACTTGTTACAGTTTGTGTAATATAAGGATTGATCTTTAGACTCAAACTCTCTGATATAACAAAAATATTCTCATTAAGTGTTTTTCTTTAGTTTCCTGATATCACTATCATGCTTTCTGATTCCATCCAATGCTGTGTTTGCAGATTGAGATACTGCTAGGCAAGTCAGAGAAATTTGATGAGTTGATGGCCGCCGCAGCAGAAGAGAAGGCAGCCCTTGAAGCCGAGGATCAGAGTTAAGACGGCAATCCGTTCCTCAAGCCTCTTCGCACTTGAAGTTTATTACATTCTAGCATTAGCAAACAAATCTCACAGTTTATTATGTTTCCTTTTTTCAAGAACCCAATGTTTTTTTGCATAATCTGATAATGAAAGTGCGCGAGCTCCAAGTATTTAGAAGTATATGTCCTGCAAAAAAACCTCAAAATAATTTTTCTTCTCTACCCACTGAAGGGGTCTTCACTTTTGCTCTAATTTAATGTCTGTTTACAATAAGCAATACTAAAGGAATCTGACCATAGAGAAACAAGTCTACATGTCATTAGACTGATTTCATGCCGAAATTTGAACATCAATAATTACAATTAAAATGTAATCACCACCAGGCAATAAGATTGTGCTAAAGAAAGTAGCAGCAATTCTTATGAAAGAAAGGGAAACTATAATTATAAAAAAGGTCACTTTTAAAATTTATAACAAGGAAAGAATACCATAATTTAAACAAGCATTAGGATACATGACAAAACTGAAGGCAGAAGGCCATAAAACAACAAGTTATAAACTACCCAGCTGAACGAGCAGAGGTAAATACTACTACTAGAATGACTCCAGGAGCAGTTACAAGATTCATTGTAGAACGGTGTGAAAAAATAGCTGTGTTTTGCTTGCAATTAGCTTGGGAAATTACTGATTTCTTCAACTGCTGCTACCAGCTTGGTCATCAGGCTTCAAAGTCCCACAAACATTACATTCCATTAAATTTGAGGAACATCCATCTCCCGAGGGCGGTAACGGAGCCAACGTCCCTCCACAGTTCTCTCTATCGCACATATACCTCAAAAAGAAATAAGCATGAGGGAAATCATCACAACGTCCATCATCATCATCACCAGCAACCATCTGATCATCGTCCTCCTCATCCTCATCATCATCCATTGCCGTATCTTCAACTTCCTCCATTTCACCATCATCTCCACCTTCATCCTCAGACCAAGCCACTTCCACCTTACACCTATCACACTCGCACCTAAACCCATAATCCTCTATCAATCTCTTCTGCCTAACTGCATACCTCTCATTCACCGGAAAATAACTCAAGCACAACTCCCTTCCTTGGGGAACATCATGAATCACCCTAATCACAATATCCGTACTCCCATCACCACCACTACCACCATCCAAATAATCAAATCTACATACATTTGGCAAACAATCATGATTAAAAAACGATGCCTTTGGATACAATCCATAACCTCTCACGGACCTCTCCGCACCAAACGGCTCCATCAGCCCGAACGCATTCATCTTATCCTTCGCAAGCAGCGCAGCCGTCAGCTCCATACTCGAGATTCCCTCAACATTGTGACACAATTTCACCACAATCGAATGCAAAAATTCCACCTCTTGATTTGACGAACAATCTCCAGCCTCTCCTTGCAACGATAACAAAATCCGAAACTCAGCAGGAGACCGAATCGCCAAATTATACGCAGCAATAAGAAACTTTACTTGAATCTGAAGCTCCTCATTTTGATAATTGAATGCAGGATGGAACTGAAGCTGAGTGAGGGCTTGACAGACAGAGGGAGGATGGGAGGAAGCAATCGCGATGGCAAAGCAATTAGCATTGCAGAAGACATGAGACGAGGAGGAGCCGCAGGTTGTCGTGGAGATGTTGGAATTGGTGATGAGTTTGAAGCAATTGTAGCAGTAAGCAGCGCGAGGGTTTTGGGATACGAAAGGGAGCGCGGAGTAGATAAGAATTGGAGATTCTTTAAGTACGACTTCTCCGGCTTTAAGTGGACGGCTGGAGATTAAAGCTCTTCCCTTTCCGTCGATTGTCGTCAGCTGAATCGGATCGCCGGCCATCGACATGTCCTCTCCGCCACTTCTACTTCGGACCTTTTGTCAATGTGGATTTTAGGGTTTAGGGTTTTGCTCATACGACGTCGTTGAATATGTAATTCTACGGAAGATACCAAAGCTAAATTTGAATTGAGCCGCCGGATCCCAATCGGGTTCGGATCCGGTGCTGCGTACAGCATTATGCAGCGGATTGAAAACTACGTAGTTTAGTTTAAATGTTTGTAAAACTATGCCGTTTTACTAAAACCCAAATTAAAAATTATTGAACCCTTTCTAAAACGACGTAGTTTCTATACCTG
>QZGG01004387.1:0-14506 GCA_006409495.1 Sedum album
TATCTTGTATCCCACCTTCCGAAGACTAAAACATGGTTTTTTTTTTTTACCTTTATTTACCTATGGTATCTTAGAATTCTCTGAAGGTACTATCTCAATTTCATATAGAAATTTATATAGAATCTTGAAAAAAGCTTTCCTTTTTCATAAGAAAGAAAAAGCCTTACTCTCTCTTGGGATCTGATGCTACACCGCTGCTCTCTAGTGGATCAACTCTATTACATAAGTTGATTCCTAACTTTTTTTCATATCAATGACAACGAATATAAGTAAGCAGTTCTTATTGTATCGGACCAAAACCTCGCTAATTGATCTTACGGTGCTTCCTCTATTCAATTAGATTTTTTATCCATAGAATTAAAGTATCTAGGCATACCCATTTCTTCATATTTTTTGATATGAAGTTGTTTTCTTTGCTACAGCTGAATAAAATCGTTATTTTGGACGATGTATATGTAGAAAGCCTTTTGTTTTATAGTATTTAATGCTTTTTTCTTTTCCTTTCTATAGTAGAGAGAGTCGCACGTAATGACAGATCACGGCCAATATTATTAAGCTTGGGGTAAGAATGGATTTCGTTCTAGTGCTCGAAAATAATATTCTAAAGCTTTGGTATGTTCTCCATTATTTGTATGGATAAGTCCTATATTATAGAGTATATAATTCGATCATAGGGATCGATTTCTAATCGCATAGCTTCATAATAATTCTGTAAAGCTTCCGCATAATTTCCTTCGGATTGCGCCGACATCCGTTACGGTTCGTCATTCGATTCCACGAATCTCCGTTCCAGAACCGTACATGAAATTTTCATCTCATACGGCTCCTCCTTTATGTACATAATTAAGAATAATAACTTATTAAGTTAAGACTGAAAATATTCTGATTATGAACTGAGCGGGGCTAGTGTTTTTACAAGAAATCTCTAGCCAACCTTTCTGCAAAAGCTTTTTTCTTACCACCAAACGTGTTAGGATTAGATAGAAATGGTAACTCCAACAATTTCTTTGTCCTCAACGCTCCCTAATTTAAAGGAATTGGTCACTTCAACAATCTTCGATGGTTTTACGGGTATCCAAAGTACCAACGAGATGGATGCTTGTTGTCCCAGCCATTCTTGTTAGCCCCAACCCTGATAAGGAGGAAGGGGTTAATCTTTAATAACTAACAAAGTTTTGATGTTGTTGATTTCTAGGTGTAGTGCTTTTTCCCATATGCCCCCTATTGGTACTAGTAAAGCAGGATTAACCTGTAATATATAACACCTATAGGTGTAACCTTTCGCTCAATACTCCAATCGGCAATTGAAGCATCTGAGGCGGCATTACTCGAGGATACACGACAGAAGGAATTGCTCTATTTATAAACTTCACCTTCAACAAGTGTAGATTTCTTTCAGTAATCTTTTTTCTTTCTAGCCCAAATCATGTATGTGTCTTTGGATGATAAAAAAAGAATCAAATCGCACCATCTCTGTAGTAAGTAAATGCCTCTTTTTCTCCTGAAGTTGTCGGAATTATTCGTAATAAGATATTGGCTATAATTGAAAAGGTTTTATCAATAAAATTTCCATTTATCTGTGATCTAGGCATAGATAAAATACATAATTCTTCATTACCTCTCGTAGGAAAACGCTCCCACAAACAAAGGAATTGGCCAGTACGAAATAACATAAAACCAGACTAATAAAATGAAATTATCTTTATTACCGGAGCTGTGAAGCAAAGACCTCTCTTTTCTATTTTTATAGTTAGGTTAGGGTTGATTGTTCGGACCTATCAAATAATCGAATTCTGAATAACTCGCTAATCACCCGGTTTTTGAGCCATAATCATTATGTAGGAGAGATGGCCGAGTGGTTCAAGGCGTAGCATTGGAACTGCTATGTAGGCTTTTGTTTACCGAGGGTTCGAATCCCTCTCTTTCCGGGCTTTACCCAATTCACTACTATAACCAAAATTTTTCGAATAAGGGAGAATATTATTCTAATAGTTTGGGTAAAGTTAATAGTTAGCCGTTATGGGTTCTCTATCTCTAATTCCTTTGATACAAAAATATTGGAAAGATAAGGAATATAATTCTGGTTGCCGATCTATTCCTTCGTCGAAAGTGAAGTAAGATTGCTCGAACCTTTGTTACTTGGTATTTGAGTGAGGTTTAAGTTTGACGAGAATAATATTCTACCACTAGCAATTCATTTATTTTCAAACCGACCCCCTTACTATCTATTATTTGGTTGACTAGTCCTTTATATTGGAATGCGTGAAGAGTTAAATGTTTTGGCAATTCCTCATGAGGAGTTGAATCAATATAATTTTGAATCAGAGCTCTGGATTTCTTATCATCCTTCGCTGTAATAATATCACTGGGTTTGCAACGATAACTCGGTATATCTACTATCCGACCATTAACTAAAATATGCCGATGATTAACTAATTGGCGGGCTCCAGGAATAGTAGAAGCCATGCTCAATCGAAAAAGGATATTATCCAAACGCATTTCAAGTAATTGTAGTAAAACCTGACCTGTTGAACCTTTCGCTTTTCCGGCAATCCGGACATATTTAAGCAATTGCCGTTCTGTAAGACCATAATGAAAACGCAATTTTTGTTTTTCTTCTAGACGAATACGATATTGGGATCTTTTACCGGAACGTGATTGGTTTCTAATTTCACTTCCAACTCTAGGTCTTTTACTAGTTAGTCCTGGTAAAGCCCCCAGCCGGCGTATTTTTTTGAAACGAGGCCCTCGGTAACGCGACATAAAGACTCCTTATTTGAAATTCCATTTTACAGAATAAGTCTAAATTAAAACTAAACTAAATTAAATAATAACTAAAGGGAAATATTGTACGAAAAAGAATAATGAGATAAAGTGTATCAGACTTTGTTATTGTATATATGAAATATATAAATAAAAAAAGATCCTTTCCTTTCTTGATTTGGTCTGTATAGACCAAATCTAACTCCTCCTTTTTTATTCCTAGTTGAAAGTTTCTACGACATAATAGATTGAGGGCTCTTGAAAAATGGGTCTTTTCAAAAGGTTTTAATTTCAAAGAGACATTATCAATCATGTAAAAAATCAAACAAATCTGTAAAAGCCGGCTATCGGAATCGAACCGATGACCATCGCATTACAAATGCGATGCTCTAACCTCTGAGCTAAGCGGGCTCACATACGCATAAGAAAATTTTACATTCAGAATAATTTTCTAAACTACTTGGATCTTATTTTCCCTAGTAAGTATTCAGATTCATTCTTAGCTATTCATAATTCATATTATTTTATTATAGCAAAAATAAATAAAAAAATCGACCGTTCAAGTATTCCACAGTGTAGGGTCAAATTCGAGTAAAAGAAGAATCAAAATGTGGGATATATCCATCTCTATTGAATTGCCGATACAGAAATGCTAGAATCATTTCTGACCCGACAAAATGGGTTCCGCAGATAGAGATGAAAGAAGATAGGAAAAAAGAGGAGGAAACCTTTTTCAATAAAGGAATCAGCATCTAATGAATTCAAGGGTTGTATTGAAAGAATGAAACGACATTAAGCTAAGATACTAATCGAGAAAAGGAGGGGGGATATGGCGAAATTGGTAGACGCTACGGACTTAATTGTATTGAGCCTTGGTATGGAAACCTACTAAGTGAAAACTTCCAAATTCAGAGAAACCCTGGAATTAAAAATGGGCAATCCTGAGCCAAATCTTCTTTTCCGAAACCAAACCCAGATACAGGGGTTTAAAAAGCGAGAATAAAAAAGGATAGGTGCAGAGACTCAACGGAAGTTGTTCTAACAAATAGAGTTTACTACATTGCATTGCCAAAGGAATCTTTTCATCGAAACTCCAGAAAGGATGAAGGATAAATATTAATATATATATATATGTATACGTACCGAAATAGTATATTAAATGATTAATGTGATTCATAACGACTCAAACTTTTATTGTACTTTTCTTATTTATTATAAAATTATTATAAAATGAAAGAATTCTTAGGAATCGATTCCGAATTGAACAAAGAATCGACTATTCATTGATAAAAAAAGTGTCACTCCACAGTCTGATAGATCTTTTAACGAACTGAGATTAATCGGACGAGAATAAAGATAGAGTCCCATTATACATGTCAATACTGACAACAAGGAAATTGATAGTAAAAGGAAAATCCGTCGACTTTAGAAATCGTGAGGGTTCAAGTCCCTCTATCCCCAAATCCCCTAATCTAATAAAGTATCCTTTTTTTACCTAATTCTTTTTCTCATATTCTCGTTTCTTTTCATAGTAGTTTCAAGCTTGTTATGTTTCGCATTCAACCCATTTTTTTTTACAAAAAAATCCTAAATAAATTTGATTCTATTATCACAAACTTAGAAAGTCTAGGGACTGTATACGATTTTAATAAATACCCTTTCATTTTTTTATTGACATAGCCTCAAGTCATATCGTAAAATTAGACTGATACGGAAAGGATAGTCGGGATAGCTCAGCTGGTAGAGCAGAGGACTGAAAATCCTCGTGTCACCAGTTCAAATCTGGTTCCTGGCACATGATTTTTTTCTAGAATAATAGAATATATGTTTTTTCTTTATATATATATGAAAAATATATCATAGGGATCAATAGACATATATTCTCTAGTAGGAGACTTACGTACCCATCTAGACGTCTGTAACTATACCCATCGATCTCTATTTTATAGATGAGATTTATAGATGAGAAAATAATAAATTGAAAGTAGTTTGAAAGTAGTAAAAAAGAATATTTTTTTCGTACCCTGTCTGCTCTCGTTCAAAAAAAGGGGAATACTTCATACGTATTTCAAGGGTTATTTGGTTAAAAGATCCAATAGTCTACCCTATAGAACTTCTAGGATCGGACTAGAAAAAAGAATTTCAGATACAAAACAAATAGAATAAATTATAGCCTACTCCTTTTAATTTCTTTGTCGTTTTTTTCGCCTATTAGGAATCGATCTAAGTCATGTGCGCGGTACAAAGTTCATGTTGCTGATCGAGAGCTCTTTTAGTTCCGCCTATTGGTTAGGCTTATCCGAACTAAAAATACTTTTTAACCTATCCATAATAAAATAATACGACTGAGGCTTGAATTACTCTGTTTGATCTACCACAGAGCGTACAAATATTCCTTTAATATTTGGAGTTGTAAAAGTGAGGAGTAGTTTCTTATCATTCAATGAGCATCTTGGATTTCATAAAAATTAGGAGCAATATAATCTTTACGTAAGGGCCATCCTATCCAACTTTCGGGCATTAAGATACGCTTCAAGCGGGGATGATTATCATAATATATTCCTAACATATCATAAGATTCCCGCTCTTGAAAATCTGCACTTTTCCAAACCCAGAAAACAGAGGGAATTCTAGGACTTTTCCTCGGAACAAATACTTTTATGCATACCTCTTCGGGTTGATCTACACCATACTCTATTCTCGTAAGATGATATACGCTAGCTAACACCCCGCCTGGTGCTACATCATAGGCACATTGGGAACGTAGATAATTGTAACCATATACATATAAAATAACAGCAATAGAATGCCAATCCTCGGACTTTATTTGTAAAGTCTCTATTCCTTGGTAATCAAAACCCAAAGATCTATGAACTAACCCGTGCTTGACTAGCCAAGTGGACAAACGACCCTGCATCTTTTTATCTCTCCCGCATTTTTTGTATAAGTATTTCCTATTTACTTGCGATGAAATTGATGAAAATTGACCTGCTGTTTGTTATTATGTACAAAAGAATGCTACCTACTTTAGTAATTCCTGTGAAGATACTAAACTTTTGTATTTAAAAAATGTTTCAAGAGGGATCTCTGAAGTATATGGCGATTGATAGAGTAATCCTTGATCATAATTTCCAGTATGAGTACTGCGTCCAACCTCAAACTTGTGAGTGGTAGTAAAACACCGATTCCCTTGTTGAGACCTAATTCTATCTTCATAGATTTCTCGAGAAATTTTCTTACGAAGTTTTGTTAAAGCATCTATAATGGCCTCCGGTTTAGGTGGACAACCCGGCAAATAGACATCCACGGGAATTAGTTTATCAACTCCCCGAACCGTACTATAAGAATCGGTACTGAACATTCCCCCTGTAATTGTACAGGCCCCCATAGCAATAACATATTTTGGTTCGGGCATTTGCTCATATAATCTCACTAAAGAGGGAGCCATTTTCATCGTAACTGTACCCGCTGTTAAAATTAGGTCTGCTTGCCTAGGACTCGACCTTGGTACCAGCCCAAAACGATCGAAGTCGAATCGTGAACCTATTAATGAAGCAAATTCAATGAAGCAACAACTGGTACCGTAGAGAAGTGGCCATAAACTGGAGAGTCTTGACCAATTGGAAAGATCATTTGATGTAGTTGAAATAACTGAATTTTGGGTTGTTCGATTAAGTAAAGGAAACTCAATGGAATTCATAACTGTCTCAAGCTTTTTTTTTACTTTATTCTGTTTATTGTCTGAAAATTCTGGAGCTAAGACCATTCCAATGCTCCTTTTCGCCATGCATAAACTGAACCAACAATTAGGATAAGCACGAAAATTAAAGCTTCTATAAATACAGATACACCCACTACATCAAAACTCATTGCCCATGGATAAAGAAAAACGGTTTCAACATCAAAAACAACAAAAACTAGAGCAAACATATAATAACGGATTCGAAATTGTAACCAAGCATCGCCCATTGGTTCTATACCCGATTCATAAATAGAAAGCTTTTCCGGGCCTTTACTAATCGTAGCTAAAACTCCGGAAATTAGAAATGCCACGATCGGAATAACGCTTGATATTATTAGAAATGCCCAGAAAATATCATATTCATAAAGCAGAAACATGGATGGACTCCTATGAATGTGGAAAATATATCGGATTACTTGATTGAAATTAGAATTTTCAAGTCATCCCTCGCTGTTTAGTCAAAACAACAATTCGGTTTAATCTTAATCGAACCGTCTAGTTTTCTTTGTTTGCTATCGTACATAGCTCATTTCAAGATTGATTGCCTCGAATCTTCTTTCTGTTATACTTACATAGAAGTAACTAATCATGTGTAGTAAAACTCCTAGGATTTTGTATCTAAGTGTTTCTACTGTATTGGTGTTGGGATATTTATTCTATATAGAAATAAATAGACTAGTACACCTTTTTTGATTAGATACAAAAAGAGAAACCTACTTGTTTTTTGTTTTACTAGGTACGGTATACCAACCAAAAAGCTTATTTGACAATCTTTATACGAAAACTTATAAAATATCTTTTTTTATTTTAAGCGGGCTTATATTAGTATTTTGGCTCCCAAAATTCAGCAGAATTGGGTAGATAAACAAAACAAATAAAGTATCACCAATTCTGCGATTGTGCACAGGAAAATTCATAGGTAAGTAATCTACAAATACAAAGATTAATGATTAATGAAGAAAAATGGGTTTGTTTATCCGAAATTATAAGGGCTACTGATTGGATCGATTGACATGCATTTTTTGTCTTCAGTCTTCTGCTGTAAAAAATATCCGTGAGCGAGCGAAATAGCTATTTTTCCGATAAATCAAGTCACTCCACAGTTCCAAACAATAAAAGAATACACAACTTACAACTCTAAAATTTTTGTCTCATTTTATTTCATTTAGGTTATTTCATTTAGGGCTATACGGACTCGAACCGTAGACCTTCTCGGTAAAACAGATCAAACTTATTATTATCAAAATGAGTCGAACTGTTTCAAAAACCCAACATGCAGTTTTTTGCATTGGGCTCTTTCATTAACTAATAGAAATATCAGCTAGTCTGCCATATTTGTTTTTTGAAAGAAAGATTAAGGAGATGGCTCCATGCCCTTTGATTCATTACTGATCTAAGAGCAATGCCAAAGTGTTTCAAAGAAGGGTTATCTTGACGTAGGTCTGCTATGGCCTTGATCAACCTAAGTTAAATAGAGTCTCTATCGGGGCTCTGCTTAAAGCATTAAATAGGCAACTTTATACACCTTAAAGCTCATAGGATGAAAAGAGATTTTTTTTGAAGTCCTTGTGCTCATTCTGCCTAGCATTGAATAAACTTAATATTCACCCTATCAATATCTCAAATCAAAGACCGGCTTTATTTGGCGCATAACGAAATAGGCACCGAACCCTTTGTCAGGCTATTGTTCCCTCAAAGTCATGGAGTAAGACATTGATTTCTCAAGAAGATCAAATCTTTTGATTACATGATGGACTTCTCTGAAAAACATTGGCGCACGTGTAAACGAGTTGCTCTACCAACTGAGCTATAGCCCTTGTGCTTGTAATCCATATTTTATTATTTAGATAATTTCTTGTCAAGATGAATATTCTATGATCCAACATCATAGCTCTTTGCTCTTTTTGATTTATATTGCTTAGAAATAAAATTCCATTTATAATTCATCGACGGGATGGGCCCCGTTTGTTTATCTTTGTCATGATAAATGACCTACTTAACTCAGTGGTTAGAGTATTGCTTTCATACGGCAGGAGTCATTGGTTCAAATCCAATAGTAGGTAGAACTTATTAGATACCGTTGACTCTGCTATCTAATAAGTTTTTATATTCATCTATTATATTAAATTAAATGAATTGACATTTGCATCAAAATTTTGATTCTATTTGATTTTATTCAATCAGTAGTTTAAAAGAAGTTAGAAGCAAAAGAGATTTTGCTTAGTCGGGTACACAAATGAGTTATGAAATTGTATTGATAGCCTCTACTCGTGTCCTAGCTCGTCTGAGAGCTAGATTTGCCTCAATTGTTTGTCTCTTACCTTCCGCTTTCTTCAAATTCGTTTCCGCTTTTTCAAGAGTTTGTTGAGCTTCTTGGGGATCAATATCGCTACCCTTCTCCGCATCATTTACTAAAATAGTGATCTCATTATTACCTATTCTAGCAAACCCCCCCATCAGAGCCATCGTTAACCATTGGTTGTTAAGGCGTATTCGTAAAATACCTATATCTACAGCTGTAGCAATAGGAGCGTGGTTTGGTAATACCCCAATTTGTCCACTATTAGTAGATAAAATGATTTCTTTCACTTCGGAATCCCAAACAATTCGATTAGGGGTCAGTACACAAAGATTTAAGGTCATTTATTCGATTTGCTCTCCATTTCTAAGTTCATAGCTTTCGCGGTAGCTTCGTCGATGTTACCTACCAAATAAAAAGCCTGCTCAGGAAGACTATCTAATTCCCCCGAAAGAATTAATTTAAATCCTCTAATTGTTTCTACTAAACCAACATATTTTCCTGGAGAACCGGTAAAAACTTCTGCTACGAAAAAGGGTTGGGAGAAAAAGCGTTCAATTTTTCTTGCTCGTGCTACGGTTAAACGATCCTCTTCGGATAATTCGTCCAACCCAAGGATAGCTATAATGTCTTGAAGTTCTTTGTAACGTTGTAAAGTTTCCTTAACTCTTTGAGCAGTTTCATAATGTTCCTCACCAACAATCCGAGGTTGGAGCATAGTTGACGTTGAATCTAAAGGATCCACTGCTGGATAGATACCTTTAGCAGCTAATCCTCTTGATAGTACAGTAGTAGCATCTAAATGCGCAAATGTCGTTGCAGGCGCAGGGTCAGTCAAATCGTCCGCAGGTACATAAACAGCTTGAATAGAAGTTATAGACCCTTCTTTAGTAGAAGTAATTCTTTCTTGTAAAGAACCCATTTCAGTACTAAGGGTGGGTTGATAACCCACAGCCGAAGGCATTCTACCCAATAAGGCAGATACTTCGGAACCAGCTTGGACGAACCGGAAGATATTGTCTATAAATAAAAGTACATCTTGTTCATTAACATCTCGGAAATATTCCGCCATAGTTAGGGCAGTTAAACCAACTCTCATACGAGCTCCCGGCGGTTCATTCATTTGACCGTAGACTAGAGCTACTTTTGATTCTGCAATATTTTTTTCATTGATAACTCCGGATTCTTTCATTTCCATGTAAAGATCGTTTCCTTCACGAGTACGTTCACCTACCCCACCAAATACGGATACACCCCCGTGGGCTTTGGCAATGTTGTTGATCAATTCCATAATGAGTACTGTTTTACCCACTCCAGCTCCCCCGAATAGTCCTATTTTTCCTCCACGACGATAAGGGGCTAAAAGATCTACTACTTTAATTCCTGTTTCAAAAATGGACAATTTTGTATCTAACTGTATAAAAGCCGGCGCGGATCGATGAATAGGAGATGTTGTGCTAGTATCTACAGGCCCTAAATTATCAACAGGTTCTCCAAGTACATTGAAAATTCGTCCAAGAGTTACTCCCCCGACTGGAACACTTAGAGGCGCTCCTGTGTCAATCACCTCCATTCCTCTCATTAGACCATCTGTAGCACTCATAGCTACAGCTCTAACTCGATTATTTCCTAATAATTGTTGTACCTCACAAGTCACATTAATTTGTTGACCAGTAATATCTCGACCCTTTACTACTAGAGCGTTGTAAATATTGGGCATGTTGCCCGGGGAAAAAACTACATCCAGTACCGGACCAATGATTTGGACGATACGCCCCAGGTGTTTCTTTTTAAGCGCGGAAATCCCCGGATCAGAAATAGTAGGGCTGATTCTCATAATAAAATGAATAAAAATTAAAGTAGAATAAGGCGAATTTTTTTGCGAAAATTCTCGAATAAAAAAAATATTCGATAGTACGTTGATCAATTAATTCAATAAGAAATGGGAGTTAGCATTCAAGGTCATTAGTATCAGACTTCGAGTGATTAAATCATTTGTTAATTCAATGAGTCAATTTTCAACGTCAACCAATCCATCCAATCCCCTACACCTTCTCTCTATAATTTGAACCTGAACTCTATTTATGATTCCATTTTTTATTTATATCACTTTGACCCTTATTTCTTATTTTCTTATTTGATCCTATCTATTTCCGCCTCGCCTATGCTTTTTTTATACCTTTTCGTAGTTGAATTTCACATATTTTTTTATATCTAGGATTTACATATACAAGATATATCACTGTCAAGAGTAATTTTCGTATTATTTAACTATTTAAATTCAACCAAAGTTAAGAGATTGGGTTGCGCGATACATATGAAAGAGTATACAATAATGATGTGTTTGGGTATTTGGCGAATCAAAGACATCGTCCAATAACAAACCTTTTTGATTAATTAGTTGATAATATTAGTTTGAGTTGAGAATTTTGTTAAAGATTCCTGTCAAGGGTTTCATTAACACCTAATTCAAATTCATGTCGAGTAGACCTTGTTGTTGTGAGAATTCTTAATTCGTGAGTTATAGGGAGGGACTTATGTCACCACAAACAGAAACTAAAGCAAGTGTTGGATTCAAAGCTGGTGTTAAAGATTATAAATTGACTTATTATACTCCTGACTATGAAACCAAGGATACTGATATCTTAGCAGCATTCCGAGTAACTCCTCAACCCGGAGTTCCACCTGAGGAAGCAGGGGCTGCGGTAGCTGCTGAATCTTCTACTGGTACATGGACAACTGTGTGGACTGATGGACTTACCAGCCTTGATCGTTACAAAGGACGATGCTACCACATCGAGCCCGTTGCTGGAGAAGAAAATCAATATATTGCTTATGTAGCTTATCCTTTAGACCTTTTTGAAGAAGGTTCTGTTACTAACATGTTTACTTCCATTGTGGGTAATGTTTTTGGGTTCAAAGCCCTGCGTGCTCTACGTCTGGAGGATCTGCGAATTCCTGTTGCTTATGTTAAAACTTTCCAAGGCCCGCCTCATGGTATTCAAGTTGAAAGAGATAAATTGAACAAGTATGGGCGTCCTTTATTAGGATGTACTATTAAACCGAAATTGGGATTATCTGCGAAAAACTATGGTAGAGCAGTTTATGAATGTCTACGTGGTGGACTTGATTTTACCAAAGATGATGAAAACGTGAACTCTCAACCGTTTATGCGTTGGAGAGACCGTTTCTTATTTTGTGCCGAAGCTATTTATAAAGCGCAAGCTGAAACTGGTGAAATCAAAGGGCATTACTTAAATGCTACTGCAGGTACATGCGAAGAAATGATGAAAAGAGCAGTATTTGCCAGAGAATTAGGGGTTCCTATCGTAATGCATGATTACTTAACTGGGGGTTTCACTGCAAATACTAGCTTGTCTCATTATTGCCGAGACAATGGACTACTTCTTCACATCCACCGTGCAATGCATGCAGTTATTGATAGACAGAAGAATCATGGTATACACTTTCGTGTACTAGCTAAAGCATTACGTATGTCTGGTGGAGATCATATTCACTCTGGTACCGTAGTAGGTAAACTAGAAGGGGAACGAGACATCACTTTGGGATTTGTAGATTTACTACGTGATGATTTTATTGAAAAAGACCGAAGTCGCGGTATTTATTTCACTCAAGATTGGGTCTCTCTACCTGGTGTTCTACCCGTGGCTTCCGGGGGTATTCACGTTTGGCATATGCCGGCTCTTACCGAGATCTTTGGAGATGATTCTGTACTACAGTTCGGTGGCGGAACCTTAGGACACCCTTGGGGTAATGCACCAGGTGCCGTAGCTAACCGAGTAGCTCTAGAAGCATGTGTACAAGCTCGTAATGAGGGACGTGACCTTGCTCGTGAAGGTAATGAAATTATCCGCGAGGCTTGTAAATGGAGTCCTGAACTAGCTGCTGCTTGTGAAGTATGGAAAGAGATCAAATTTGAATTTGAAGCAATGGATACTTTATAATTTAGTAAGTAATGTTCTTTCCCTTAATTGACTCAAACCTTTTCTTTATTAATTATTATTAAACCATAAGATCGGGTCGACTACAAAGATCTTGTATATCTAGTATCTAGATATACAAGATCTTTAATAGAAACTCTAAAATAGAAAATCGAACACTAAAGAAAAGACCAACAAAAATCCTTCTAGTGTTGTCTTGTATCCACAATTTATTTCTGTATGGATCAGGATTGGATTCTTTTTTTTTATCTTCTAATTGTGGACCTTGGATCAAACCAGGTAGCACAGCTTTGACCCACCCTGTATATTGTCCTTTTCATTCGCCCTATTATTAAATTAAATAGACGAGATTTTACGAAAAAGCTCTTCACTTCATATCATAAGAGAAAACAAACATTTCTTTATTTACTGCGAATGCGAATTTAACACGACATGGACCCACACCTCATATATTCTATTTATATAATCTAAAGGGGGTTCTATCATACGAAGTGATCCCCCGGATCCTCTAAAAGAAAACTATTTCTTTCAATACTCCCTCGTTATTAGTATTAGTTAATAATCCTAGTGATCGGATAGGAAATGAAATATTCAATTCAAATTATTTTTCATCGAATGACTATTCATCTATTGTATTTTTGTATAAAAAGGGGGCACGAAAGCTCTATGGAAAAACGGCGGTTCAATTCTATGTTATCTAACGAGGAGTTAAAATACACGTGTAGACTAAGTAAATCAATGGAGAATCTTGGGCCTATTGAAAATAATGGTGGAAGCGAGAAGCAGGTTCTAACTGATATAGATAAAAAAACTCCTCTTTGGAGTGATAATGATACGTACAGTAATGATGATGCTTTTTTTGGCGTCAGGGATATTCTGAATTTAATTTCTGATGACACTTTTTTAGTTAGGGATACTAATGGGGAGCATTATTCTCTATATTTTGATATGGAAAATTCTAGTTTTGAAATTGACAACGATCGTTCTTTACTGAGTGACGTAGAATTTTTTTTTTATAGTTATCGGAATTCGAGTTATTTGAATACTGCATCCAAGAGTGATGATCCTGACTACGATCAGTCCATGTACAATACTAAATATACTTGGAATAATCACATTAATAGTTGTATTGACAATTATCTTAATTCTCAAATCCGTATTGATAGTTACATTTATCGTTACATTTGTGGTGACAGTAGAAATTGTAGTGAAAGCGAGAATGCCAGCATAGGAACTAGCACCAATGATAGTGATTTAACTAAAAGTTCGAATGATCTCGATGTAACTCAAAAATACAGGCATTTGTGGGTTCAATGCGAAAACTGTTATGGATTAAATTATAAGAAATTTTTTAAGTCAAAAATGAATATTTGTGAACAATGCGGATATCATTTGAAAATGAGTAGTTACGATCGAATCGAACTTTTGATTGATAGAGGGACTTGGGATCCGATGGATGAAGACATGGTCTCTCTGGATCCCATTGAATTTCATTCAGAGGAGGAACCCTATAAAGATCGTATTGAATCTTATCAAACAAAGACAGGATTAACTGAAGCTGTTCAAACAGGCACAGGTCAACTAAATGGTATTCCAATAGCAATCGGGATTATGGATTTTCAGTTTATGGGGGGTAGTATGGGATCCGCAGTAGGTGATGAAAATACCCTTTTGGTCGAGTATTACCAAGAGCTGCTTTTATGCCTTCCGGGGTAGATACCGAGATGAGCGAATGAAAAG
>QZGG01004388.1:0-2500 GCA_006409495.1 Sedum album
AATTCTTCACGTGACGTTCCAAACAATGGACGTTATTTGAGGAATCCCCGAACCAAAATCTAGTGGCATTGCGCGATGGTTCAAAATAATAACCACTTGCGCAACACCAAACTAGATGCACGAGAAGTTAGCTTTGCGTGATGGCCGCACACCATGGCCATCCGCGCAAAGGAAACTTCAACAACGGGATTTATGACTCTAGATCCCCGGTTGTATCCTAATGAGGTAGATTTCGGTCCTCAAACCGATTTCTATGAGGGATACCCTCAAAGGCAAGAGTTTAGAACTCCGGTTCGAAAACTTGAGATGCCTTTGTTCGAGGGGGAAGATGTAAGCGCATGGTTATTTCGAGCCGAAAGGTATTTCGAAATAAACTATCTTAACGATATTGAGAAGCTTGATGCCGCGGCAATTTGCCTAGAAGGCCGAGCACTCTCTTGGTATAGTTGGCGCAAATGACCATCGACCATTCCGATCTTTGGAATGAATTTCGCACTAGCATACTAGAGCGTTTTTCGGACAAGGTTTGAAACAAGTTCACGAGCAATTCTTTGCTCTTACGCAAGAAGGCACGGTAACCCAATACCGTGATCGCTTCGAAGCGTACGCAAGTGAACTTCATGGCATATCGGATGAAGCCTTGTTGGGTAACTTTATGAGGGGACTTAAAAGACAAGCATTCGCGGTCGGTGAGAGTCCACCAACCCAATACGCTCATTCGCGCCATGACCCTCGCACAACTTTGCGAGAATCGCGAGTTAGCCGAAAGAAGTGCGCGCCCAACGGCAAGCCTTCCTAGGCCTAGACCCGCTGATCCTCCCAAAGGGAAAGAGTCAGCGATTCCTCGCTCATCAAGCAAACCACCGTTCCGTTATATGACGCGAGCGGAGGTGGACAAGAAGCGCGATGAGGGCAAGTGCTACCGCTGCTACGAAATGTGGCAACCGGGGCATAAATGTGCTCCTAAAACGCTTCAAGTCATCTTGGTTGATGACCACGAAGAGGATGAATCTGATGAAGATTCTACCTCGGATGACGGAATTGCGCTAAACACCATCACGGTGGAAAAGGGCTTTGAAAGGCAACCTAAAACTATTTTGGTTGACAAAACCAAAAAGGTTACTTGGGAAGCCGGAGTGTCATTGAGCAGCGTAGCGGGCCTTACCCCAACGCGTGCAATGAAACTCAAAGGCCACATAGGGGACAAAGAAGTGGTGGTACTCGTTGATAGCGGGTCCACTCACAACTTCATCTCCCGGCAACTCGTCAATGACGAGGGCATACCCACTTCGGAACGAGGTAGTTTCCGCGTGACTCTTGGCACGGGAAAAACCGAGGAAAGCCGAGGGCTATGCAAGAACGTGCGGCTTGAACTTCCGGGCCATACCGTTTATGCCGACTTCTTGCCACTCCGGATCAAAGGAACCGATGCGATCCTTGGAATGCATTGGCTCCAATCTCTTGGTAGCATCAAAACCAATTGGAAGCTACTACGCATGGAGTTCAAAGACAAAGGGAAGTTAGTCCGTTTGGAGGGAGCAACCGAGCTACACAAAGCCAAGATCTCACTCAACTCCATGGTGCGCGGGCCTAGGGCTTTGGTGCCAAAGGAATGGATGGTATCCGAACGCAACAAGACCAAGCACTCTAGCCCGCAAGATCGACCTAACCATACTCCTCCTAAAGATGCCAACTATTGGTACCGAAAGAGGAAGGAAACTTTTGCAAGACCAGCGTTCGTTTTGGGGAACAAACAACCGAAGGAACGAGAGCAAGCCAAGACCAACCACAAGAGAAAGGGGCTGACCGTTCAAAGGAGCAGCAAGAGGGTCCTTTCTTGCAACCCAAACCAGGCCACTACCGGCCATAGTGTTCCCATCAACAACACTATGCGCTGCCCGTCCAAAAAGGCAGCAACCAAGGGAGCATCCACGCTGCCCACGCTGAAGGAATTGGACGAGATCCATCAAAAACCGAGACAGAAATTCAGGTATGTCTTTGTTTTTAGCAAGGCTTTTTGTTCTAACCCCTTTGTTTGTTTTGTGCAGGATATGCTACAACCAACCGAGGGCCTAGATCACCCAAGAGGAATCACCCAAAGGAGTACCAATCGGAAGAACAAGAACCGACAACCCCCAAGACTAAAACCCAGGTATGATCTTGTTTTTAGTCAAAAATTTTGGACTAAGACTTCTACTTGTTTTATGCAGGTCATGCTACAAGCAAACGGAGGCTTAGATCAAGAAAAGGGAGTCATCCAAAAGACTATCGGACCAAGGAACAAGCTGCCACACAACTTGGAAGCATGCTCCCTAACCGGTGCCACACAAGTGCCAACCTATTGGAAATCGAAGGGGATGAGGCAAACTTGCCTACTGAAGTTCCACCTTCACCGCACCGCTGCCCATTGGCACCGCAGCGTTGCCCACACAAAGAGACTCACAAAAATCAGGTATGACCTTGTTTCTTGTAAGAATCTTTGGCCTAAGACTCTCGTTTG
>QZGG01004388.1:12500-14500 GCA_006409495.1 Sedum album
AGCACGCACCGAGCCAAACCTAGGCCCCATCCCTTTCGACATAAGCGTGGCCTCGACTAGCAAAAGCGTGCGCCGAAACGATCTTAGGTCTTAAGGGACAAGGCCTAGGCCTGGCTCAACTTGCGCCGAGACAAACCTAGGTCCTACGCCCAGGCCTGGCCTCGGCTTGCGCCGAGACGATCCTAGGTCTTATTGGCACGCCACATCCAACAACCAATGCGTGTGCCTAAAAGGGACAATCTCAAACGTGAGGAAAGGTGTTGCCCACGTTTGGGATGCACTACAGGGGCCGTGAAGCCGGGGGAGCCATATCCATAGTGCAGTTATAGGGAATTGGGTTTTCACCCTCAAACCATCAGCACCCCCTAAAGAGCTTTTTGAGCCTTTCTGGGCTTGGCAGGAGGAAACATGCCATTGCTTGTGCTTACATACTCAACTTTTTCGGGGTTGTGGTTGTCCGATTTGAACGTTCTACACACCGTTGGTTTTGTTTTGATGTCTAGTTTCAGAATGTGGCGGCCGATTTCGATTTGGAGTTGGTTTGGTATTTTTCCCGAATTTATTACGTGAAAAGACCGTTAAATCGGTAAAAATATCCAAAAAATTGTTTTTGTGCCAAACTTGCTCCGACAGCTCTCTCATGATGTGTTCTGATTGTGTGCAAAAGATGGTTCGATTTGGAGTTGGTTTGGTATTTTTTCCGAATGTATTACGTGACAAGACCGTTAAATCGGTGAAAAATACCCAAATTTATTTTTTTGTGCCAAACTTGCTCCAACAGCTCTCTCATGATGTGTTCTGATCGTGTGCAAAAGATGGTTCGATTTGGAGTTGGTTTGGTATTTTTTCCGAATTTACCGAATTGTAGAAAACCACTCAACACCAAAGCGTGAGAGCATTTGTCATAGGAAGTGTACCGCGCTTTATTTTGAGGTTGATACACAAACAATCATCTATTTGGTAATTGATTAGAGATCAATTATCTAGGCAAGATGTCATTACCAAAGCCCCACCCCCTCGTTTTAAAGCTAAACGCAATCCACCGATCTAGATGACTTTGGTAAACCCACCCGTTTTGAAAACCCCCTCGTTTTCAAGCTAAACCCACACACACCGGCCTCGTTTTCAAGCTAAAACCAACCGAGATGACTTTGGCGAACCCCAACCTTTTTGAAAACTACTCGTTTTCAAGCTAAAACCAACCGAGATGACCTTGGCGAACCCCACCCGTTTTGAAAACCCCCTCGTTTTCAAGCTAAAACCAACCGAGATGACTTTGGCGAACCCCACCCCTTTTGAAAACCCAGACCTTAGCTAGCTCATCAAAGCGAGATGACCTTGGCGAACCCCGCCCGTTTTGAAAACCCCTCGTTTTCAAGCAAAACGCAGCACCTAGCTTAACAAGGCGAGATGACTTTGGCAAACCCACACACACCAGCCTCGTTTCCAACCTAAACCCATCACCTAGCTTAACAAGGCGAGATGACTTTAGCGAACCCCACCGGTTTTGAAAACCCATCGTTTTCAAGCTAAGGCCACCCATACCATCCTCGTTTCCAACCTCGTTTTCAAGCTAAGCCGAGATGGCTTTGGCGAACCCCAACCGTTTTGAAAACCCAGGCCTTAGCTCACCAAAGCGACATGGCTTTGGCGAACCCCACCCGTTTTGAAAACCCAGCCCTTAGCTTACTAAAGCGAGATGACCTTGGCGAACCCCACCCGTTTTGAAAATCCAGACCTTAGCTCATCAAAGCGACATGACTTTGGTGAACCCCACCCGTTTTGAAAACCCAGCCCTTAGCTAACCAAAGCGAGATGACCTTGGCGAACCCCACCCGTTTTGAAAACTTAGCACAGCCTACAATGCGAGATGACTTTGGCAAACCCCACCGGAAAACTTAGCACTTAGCCTATCAATGCGAGATGACTTTGGCGAACCCCACCCGTTGAAAACTTAGCACTTAGCTAGCCAACCGAGATGACTTTGGCGAACCCCACCC
>QZGG01004389.1:0-14502 GCA_006409495.1 Sedum album
AGGGGGGATATTGGAACTGCTTGAAGAAGCTGCTGTGCTGTTTCACTCTGTCTCTTTATTACTTGTTTTACTGTTGATTAAGTGTTGGTCAAATTATGTAAATATGCAGGATTGTAGGGTAAATTATGTAAATAGTAGTCTAATACAAATAGTGCACAGTGTAACAGTATTCATTTTTTATGAATGAATAGAAGTTTTCTATTTTGACCATGTTGACTGTGTGTAGAAACCCTAACCACGAAAACCCTCTCCGGCGTAGTTATGGTGATCTGTGAATCGATTTTCTCAGGATCGCCATCAGTTTTACAGAGGAGTGAATATTACTACAAGACGTCTCCTTAAATAGTTTCAAAGGTGAGTTGAGTTGTTGTTTTCAATTTTCCGTTTGTTGATTGTGTTTGTATGAAATAATCAAACTACAAAAGTGGAAGATCAAATAGACATGAAACTTGATTGATAAGAAAGCGCGTAGGTGTAAAAGATTACTCTGATTCAACATATTACTAATGTCAGGGCTTTAGACAGTGATAGGTTTAAGACATGGATGAATATTAACACCAAAGAAAAAATATATAATCAGAAAAACATGTTTTTCATTGTAATCTAGCTACAATATTAATGATATGTGACAAGAATTAAGAGTACAAATCTACCCTTGACGGACAACATTGTGCTCTTTCACTATTTTTTTTCTTATTAAGAAACGTTGACATCGACTGAAACTTACATTAGAGAAATTACAGACCAGTCTTGCATTTTGATATTTTATCTTCTGTGCACTATCGTTTGAAAAATCACAAGTGACCGACGAATAAATCAAGAATAATTACTTCAAAAGTAGTCAAGAAAATGTCATAATTTTATTTAGATGTCATTAGGGTCAAAAAAGTCATACTAGCAAACAAGTATACATCATCATCAAGGCTCATTTGAAAAGGGACTAAACAAATTTTACATAACAAAAGTGAAACTTTAATAGACCACCTTACACATATGAATGCCATGCATTTACAAAGATAATCAGGCGACCGTTCGAGTATTTGCACGAGCTAATAGCCGCAATTGATTTCACCGTAAACTAAGACTTAACTCTAGGAGGTTGTATAAAAAACCAAAGTAAATGATAGAATAATTATACAAAATACGTAAGTATTGAAATTACTGAATAATAAAAATGAAAGGAAATAACTGAAACAGTCGAATAGAGTAAGAATACAAAATCGTAAGTGACTAAGCCACGCTCGGCGCTTTTCCTAAAATAATATTGCCCTCCCACTCGGTGTTGGGTTCCCTCTGAGTGATTTGTGTCACATTATACAATAGTTTAACCTTCACTTCAACATAGGTGATTCTCTATTAAGGTAATCCAGTATCAACATAGGCGCTTCTCTACCAAGATCATTACTCTTCCTCTTCCTCTTCCTCTTCCTCTTCCTCTTCCTCTTCCTCTTCCTCTTCCTCTTCCTCTTCCTTCCTCTTCCTCTTCCTCTTCCTCTTCTTCCTCTTACACTATAAATACATGGTATGGGGTGAATTTTGTGTTACAACGCCCGGGACTGATGGATATGGAGTGAAAGAATTCTTGAGTATTGAAGTATAAAAGAATAGAGAGATTAGTGAAGAAAAAATAATTCATTCACTTAAAATTTGAATTGGTACATAATGGGGTATTTATACAACATTCAAATAGCTCAAAATATGCTTCCAAGGGTGCCTCCAACGTCTCCAAGAAAGCTTGCAACGGATATGTTGTTGGGAAGACGCAGAGCATTAAATGCTGCTATTGGGAAGACGCAGAGCATTAAATGCTGTTTCAAACGGCCTTGAATCAGCTTTTCGCATCAAGACAGAAACCTGTGTCAGGATCCTTGAATTAGCTCTAATATGGAAAGAAGGTGCACTACACGCGCTTGCTCACCAGCTATTGGGAAGTGGTGAGCACGAAGGGTCCGCTGCTTTGCGGAGGATTGATCACGCACTTCTTGCGTGGTCTGCACATGGAGCCATGGCCTCAAGAGCACACCATCATACGAGCCGAGTTTCTGACGCGCAAGAAGATGCGCCTATTCAGAGGGATCAAGCTCCGTGCGAATGGAATCGCCTACTGAGCTACAGAAGCGGTCTAGAGACCATGAGAGCTGCGTCAGAAGTGGTCGCGCCAGTGGAAGGCGCTGTAAGGTGCTAATCTGAACCTGACCCCACCAAGGGGATGGCGCGCAGGTGACCCGATCCCGGAGGAGTATGCGCTGCAGAATGAGGATCCGATTGAAGAACTCGCCCGATCATTTTCATCTTCCTTTTGAATAATTGTAATCGGTGTGTGAACTATTGCAGTGGTTGAATGTTTGAACTATCTGTTTTTAAACACACATGTATTTTATTCGGCGTTATGATTTGAATGGTGTTTTGACTTAATCGGTGGTTGGCTGTATTTTGAACTGTGCTTACCCATGTATTTATATTCGGTGAAATATTTTTATGTGCATGCATGTGTACTGCTTTCTCTATTACTTGTGCATAACGTGAGGACACGTTGTTGTTTACGTGTGTGGGGGTAGTACATCTATCTTAGAGTAGTTAGTTTATTTTTTATTTTTTATTTTTAGTTTAGACTAGCTGAATGTGAATTCTCAAGAGGTAATTGTGCGCGAGAAACAGTGGCGTGCGCAATTTGTGTGCGTTACTCTCGCATCTGCGTAATTTGTGCATATATGACTGATTCTGGATTTTGGTTAGTTTTTTCGAATTTTGTGTGAACTCTTGAGTTGAATAAAGAGGGATGTGGAGTTGATAGAAACATCCTAGAGAAGCAGTCGACCGAATAGCGTGAGGAGCCGTTGTATGGTTATGAGTGGTCGCGGAGGTTGGTACTTCGCGGTCAACAGAAATAAAGAGCAAGCTCAGTCACACAAGTGCCGAAGGTGAAACTCTAATAGCGTGACGAGACGGAAAAACAGACCGTCTTCATTTTGAAGTTAGTTGGTCAGGAAGTGGCGCACGGTTGCAAATGCGTGACCTGACTTGCGCGCGACTGATCAGAGGCGAGAGCAGGGCGTTGTTCCATAGCTGCTATCCGAAGGCTATGATTGGGACCATTCTTGGGAAGAAAAGATCCGGACCAGTAAAAGTATTCAATTCAAAAGTTAAAGCTCAAAAGGCCAAAACAATGAAAAGAAGAACTTGTGCAATATCGTGTATATCAATTGTCCGAGGAAGATTATAGTGAAGCGTCAAAGATGTAACTCAGAAACTCCTAAAACGCGAATCAAATAACGTACCAAAGGACGCGAACACAATTAACCATACAATTGCAAGTCAAGAAGAAATTCGGTGACTGGTGCTTAAAAAGGACTATCTCCCAATCATCCGAATTGGAATGCATTCCACGAGAGAGGTAAAACAAACTTTGAATTAATTATCATAATCAGTTTCAAATTGTATAGTCACAGCTGCACAGGTAATGTGAGAGGCGCAAGACATGTTGCGCAGTAAGTCCATTGTCCACATACACGTAAAACAAGATGTAAGGAAGCCGGATTGTTCAAGGACGAACAAGAGTAAGTGTGGGGGATTTTATAAGGTACTTTTGTATGCTGTTTAAGGTCCTTTACACTGCTTAGATTTCTAACATATTTAGTATAAGATTATGCTTTTGGTGTAGTTTTATATCTCAGGTTTATTAGAAGAGTTAGAACAAAAATGCAACATGAAGGCTGAATCTCGAAGCAAAAGAACAACAATCTAACAAGACCGGAAAACCAAGGAGCGCGTGAGAAGTGTGTCGTGCGAGTAATGAGTCGCGCAGAGCAGAGGAAGCGATTGCATCAGCAACCAGCGACAAATCCGGAGCGATGATGTCATCACACGCAAAAAATATTTTTAAAGATGGTTTTTAGAGATAAAGATATTTCTAAAGCTGATTTTTAGAGATGAAGATGATTCCCTTATATTTTCTTGCCTATTTTCTTGGGGAAACCCTAGCAAGCAAGACATATAAATACCATGCATAAGGAGGATCACGGGGGGAGCCGCACATCCGCAATTCAGACCTAGCTGCGAAGAGCCGTGCGTGCAAGCTTCCGACGCGAGCAGAGTGACAAGCTTCCGACGCGAGCAGAACGACACGTCATTCAGATTTATTTTGTTATTTTAGTTGTTCAACTTTAACTTTTGGGATGTATACATTCAGTATGTCTAGCTAACTTACTGAATTCGGTTTGGATTCTGATCTTTGAATAATATGTTTTGAGGTTTTGTACTTAATTGCATGATAAGTTTAGTATTATTACTCCAAGCTCAATTGCATGATAATTAGGTTAGTAATTAAGCGAAGCCTTGACCCGCAGACTTAGTTATAGAATCTGTTGTCTATTGTCAAACTATCAGAGGTGCGTGACTGTGAATGATAGGAGTAACGCTAGAATAGTTAATCACTACTTTGACCGGATTCATGTTTAATTAGACTAGACCGAGTAATAGTATCATACAGACTTTGACCCGAATGTATGTGTAGGTTATTAAGCCTTGACCGGACCTTAACTTGCGTGAACGTTATATCATATATCTTTAGTATTCAATGATAAACATAGTGTTCATAGTGACGAATCTGAACCGAGTTCATCTCTGTTTCTGTTAAAACACTTTCATAACTGCGTTCTGATTATGCGCCAGTATTACTTGCGCGACTGTTTTCTCTTTCACTTGTTAAACTCACAAACCCCAATCTTAGTTGTAGATAAAAGACGACTTCTCACTGTTCCCTGTGGATTCGACCCCTGCTTGCCGAGACTATACTAAGGAGGAGAGAGGGATAAATTTGCAGCACTCAACGACGTGCTATCATGTATCTGAATACATCTAATGAGTCTTGAATCACTCATTTTCATCAATATTTTCATCGCTAATACATCTATTCTTTTATTTATTATGTTAACGTTAATTTTGATGCATATTATTTACTAACTATTGATTTTATTTTTTGTAACATATGCAATCTTTAAAAGTGGAATACGAGAATCTTTCTTTCCATTCAAAAAAAAATATTCTCGTGAACTCCACATTTTAGCATGATTGCCACTTACACATTTTCTCACTGTTACGTCAATGGAGTGAAGTTTGTTATTTGGGATCGAGATCGAAAGCTACAAACACAAAATAGTGGTGTGATGGTGGAAACAGATGATGCAACATACTTTGGGATTCTTCATAATGTTATTGAATTAAAATATACGGATGAGATGAACGTGGTTGTTTTTCAATGTCAATGGTTTTACACGGATCCAAAAGACCAAGGGAGTACAAAAGTTGAACACAGGCTTTTATTAGTTGACACATCTACTAGTTGGTATGAAGATTCACCTTATTGTCTCGCCACCACCGCTAGACAAGTTTTCTACTTAGACGATCCAAAGGCGGGCGGTACTTGGAAGGTTGTAAATGTGGTTACTCATAAAGACATGTATAGTGATAGTTCACTTGCAAGGAATGAATTCTAATAGAAGATGAGGATCAACCATATCAAGAGACTAATCCTACACATATTTTTGATCAACATGAGATGAGGATGATTTTGAAGATTATACAAATGAAGAACCATGTGACGACGATGATCAATTTGAAGATGAACCCATCCACCATGTCGAGCCAATAGATGAAACAAGTGACATGGATGAAGACACATTCAAAGAGGTTGAAGAAGAAGACGACATGGATGATCAAGACAGGGATGAAGATGTGTAATACAAATGAAACTTTGATGTGTCAAAATATCTATGTTGTTCCGTATGTAATCAAAACACATTTCACTTTCAAGTTGTTTGATAACAGAGGAATAATCCCACTGTCATCAGATTGTTCTAAAATTGTCTCTGACTCTTGTGACTAGCATTGGTGTAAGTTTCCATGCCGACAGAACCTCAATCCCAACCCTTAAGTTAGCCGCAACATCCATCACAACTTGAGTCTCAGCCCCTAAGTTCAGCCCTTGTGCCACCACCTATTATGCCTGCTGCTCCATCTCCCCCTCAGCCACCTAGTAGACCTAAACCCCTACACCCTCTATCATTCCTCTCGCCCCAAAACCACACAAACATAGAATAAATTGTTGAGCATCAGCTGCAGCAACGACGATGCTAATTCAGGTAAAACATTTTTAGCATCAATATAAATTAAGTTGTAATAATTATGTTTTTTTAATAATTATTTTAATATTTGTAATAATTATGACACTTGATTTTAAAGAAAAAATGGGGGTTTTACACTGGGAAGAAGTTGCTTGAACTGATTGTGATGTTGAAGCTTTATTAAAGCTTGAAAAGGCGGTAGGACATAATGGTCCTTCAAACCATGAATATGGGAGCTTGATGGTTCATGAAATCGGGAGGATTGCGTGAAAGAAGATTCCGATGATTGCATCGAGCTTCTCGGAGCTAGATTTTGCTAATTCTTGGGATCTTCTAATTCAGAATTTGGAAGTAAATATAATTTTGATTATATCTCAATTTATTTAACTTTATTGTATTCTAATATTTCCATTTGTGGTTATTGTAGTCTTATTTTGTGATTGATCACAATGATGATTGTTTGAGAATGACGTTCGGTGCATGGAAGGTTTACATAGTCTTTTCTACCATGTCTAATTCCGTGATCACCATTCCGCCATACCTTAGGTATGCAACAATGTTGGGCATCGTGGAATTATAATTACTTAAAATTTTGAAATCTTGGGAACTGAAAGTGCTACATGCATCACGGTATTTTGGGAGGATTACATATTTTCGATGATTGTATCGATCTTTCAGATTTTTCCATAACTTACGTGGATCATCCACCATGAGGTGTTCATTTTTCAACCTTTCGTCAATGTGTCTTCTGATAAATATCAGAGACATAGCTATATCAATCTCGGATGCGTTGTTGTAGCATCAATTATTATAATGAGACTCTTAACCTTGAGATGATTTTTTACATCAACCGTCCAGGCTATGTAGTTGCTCCCACTAATGTTGAATGGAAGCAACTACATGCTTCACAAGGCTATTCATGATAATTACTAATGGAAAGACACAAGGTATTCTATTATATTAGTTTAGAACATATATATCATAGAAAAACGTAATAAGTGAACTACCACATATAATTTTGAGATGTTTAATACAAGTAGAAAATATATCCGGTGGTAATAAGGATGCTAAACACACTAATTCTTATAGCAACTGTAACTAATAAAAAACGAGACATCCTTTGCAAATTTGTAAATCTTTGAGTGAGAAAACTATATAATAGTATTTTTTTGTGTTTAATATGATTTTATGAGTTCGATGAATTAAATGCTAATGGTACTTACACAATATCATCAATTTAACATCTAATTAATAAATACAGTAAACAATTTTAGTTAGTTTAAAGCATGTATTAATTAAAACAGTTTAAGTAAATGCAATAAACATATAATTAGTTTAAAGCAAATATGAAATGATACAATTATATCATCAGATGTAAATCACCTCATTTAATATACAAAGGTATCATCCATCCATATTATAATAATATGAAATTATACATATATAAAAGTAAATGCATGTTTAAACCACATCGTCTACTATATAGAGGACAACCATCCGTTGTATAGCAATATGACGTTATACAATAATAAAATGAAGTACAAATTGTAAATCACATCACTTACTATACGGAGGTTACATCCGTCCATAGTATAATAAAATGACGTTATACACATACAGAGTAAAAACATAATCTAGAGAGTAAAAGTATACCTTCTATAACTTACTCAGTTGGAGACAGAATGATTGTACTGATAACATGTTATAAAACTATTAACGACTGTAAAGAACACAAGATCACTGTATATTAAGAGAGGAGGACAAAGGTTGGGAGGGTTAAGAGGTAAGTTTTCCCTTCAACCCACTCATCTATTTATAGCAAACTTCACAAGATAATTAATAATAATCTACACACTATTTTCTTCATGTGAGCCCCACCGTTGGACCTTAAGCATTATAAATAATACTAACCTAAGTCTTCCAAATTACTTCTCATAATATTTTGAATATATATTAAATATTAATTCAAAATAATTATTTCGGGTCAGCCCAATAAGATAAACGGGTCATTGAGCCACTAGGCTGCAAACTAAGCCGGCAATACGAGTACAACCCAATATGGATTTCTGCCTATAAACAGAAAGTTCCTCGTAAATTTTAAGGGCCTGAATAATTAAAGGAAAGCTCTCTAAGAAAACCTAGCTCAACGCAAAACAACAAAGGCCAAACTGTAAAAGCTTGCTAAAGAAACACCCAATCGAGATCAAGTAAAAGAGACCCTCACTAAAGAAACAAACAAGCATCTTGTGTAGTCAACAAATGCAACAATACATAGCCAGCCAAACCAAACATCTTAGCTCCCTCAGTAAAAAATAATGCACATTCATACTGTGATTTACGCCCTTTACACTATGCTTGTTTGTATCTTTCTCTGTATAAGATTACGCTTTTGCTGTAGTTTTGTATTTCAGTAGAATATATGAGCTAAGGATGAATGTGCAGTAAATATAGACTATTAGAAGCTTATTCCTCATTAGAAATAAAGAAGGAAAGACTTGAGAAGATTAGTGCTTAAACGCAGTCGTTTTGACGAAGTGCAATGACAGCACGTCGTTGTGTGCTGCAAATTTATCCCTGGTCTCCTCCTTAGTATAGTCGGGTAAGTAGGAGTCGAATCCACAGGGAACGGTGAGAAGTAATCTTTTATCTACACTAAAATGGGGTTTGTTAGTAAGTAAGCAAATTATGAAAAGAAGCGTGCGCAATACTACTAGCGCGCAATACTACTAGCGCACAATAGAATGCAAGTTACTTGAGTGTTTAACACAAACAGAGATAAGCTCAGTCCAGACTTGTCACTATGAACTCTATGTTTGTTATTGGTCACTAAGGATATATGATATAATGTCCACGTAAGTTAAGGTCCGGTCAAGGCTTAATAACCTACGCATACATTCCGGTCAAGGTCCGTATGATATTATTACTCGGCCTAGTCTAATTATCCACGAATCTGGTCAAAGTAGTGATTAACTATTCTAGTGTTACTCCTAATCATTCACAGTCACGTACCTCTGATAGTTTTACAACAAATAATACATTCTATAATTAAGTCTGCGGGTCAAGGCTTCGCTTAACTATCTAACCTAATTATCATGCAATTAAGCTTGGAGTAATAATACTAAACATATCATGCATTACGTACAAGACCTCAAAACATATCATTCATAGATAAAAGTCCAAACCAAATTTAGTAAGTTAGCTAGACATGCTGAATGTATACATCTCAAAATTTATGTTTGAACAACTAAATAACAAGAATAAATCTGATTGTAAGTAATCTGGTCTGCGCGTTGCTCTACTTGTGCCGGCAGCTTGGGCGTCTCTCTTCTCTAAAATCGGCTCTCTTGTGATTTCCTTCACGCTTTGTATTTATAGTCATGCCTTCTAGGGTTTCCGCAATAAAATAGGCAAGAAAATCTTGGAAATCATCTTTATCTTCTAAAATTCAGCTTAGGAAATATTCTCGCGCATTCTGACATCATCGCTTTCAGTTTTTTCGCTAATTGCTGACGTCATCTGTTTTTCCTCGGCGCGACACAACTCGCGCGCTCCTCTGTTTTTTCCGATTCTTGTCATCCTGTTGTTTTTCACTAAAGATTCAGCCTTCTTGTTGCACTTTCATTCTAACTTCTCTAATAAATCTAAAATACAAAACTACACCAAAAGCGTAATCTTATACTTAAAATGTTAGAATTACATGTAATGTAAAGGACCTAAAACGGCATAGAAAAGTACCTTATCATGCGCGCCACCAAGGTCGCGCATATACACATGGGTCGCGCATCGTAGGTGATGACGTCTGCAGCGCGCATAATATTTCTTATAAAATTTTTAGGGATAAAGATAGATTTTCAAGAATTATCTCTTTCCTATTTGAATTTTGAAACCCTAGAAGACGCATATAAATACGAGCTTGAAGTTGCGCAACCATCATCCGTGAAGAACGCTATATCAGAAATTATCACTAGATACGCGCAAGTTGCAAGGAGCAAGTAGACGAGCGAATTGCAATAAGAGCAGCGCGCCAGACCAGATTTTGCACGCTAAACTTCTTATGTTTTAACTGTCATACTCGTTGTTTATTATACAAAACTTCAGATGTTCACACAAAGCATGTCTTGCTAAACTTGCTATATAGTTTGGACTTTGCATTATGAATATTATGTTTTGAGGTTCTTAATGCTTGGCTTATTATTTATTAATATTCCAAACTTATTGCATGATAGCTAGATTAGATAATTAAGCGAATTCTTGAACCGCAGACTTAGTTATAGAACTTACTATCTATTGTTAAACTAATCAGATGGACTTGACGGTGAATGATTAGGAGTAATGGCTTGGATAGGTAATTACTACCTTGATTGGATTCGTAATTGTTTAGACTAGGTTCAATATTAATGTCATTTAGACTTCGAGCAAAATATATGTGTGGATTATTAAGCCTTGACCGGACCTTAGATCATTAGTCACCAAGGATAAGCATAAGTTCATAAGAATAAGTCTAAGCTGATAGCATCTCATATAATTGTTAAACAACCTGTTTTCAGTGTGGCAGTAAATTCACCCGCAATCTCTTTTGCTCGTGTGTTACTTTCTTGTTTTCAAGTTCTTATTTGCCACTCAACCCAAACCAACAGTTTATGTTGCAGAAGAAGACTATTTTTCTATCGTTCTCTATGGCATCAGCCTCTTACTTGCTCTACTACATGCTGTTAGTCAACAAGTGCATAGAACGCACCGCCTGCAAAGTAAACATCTCAGCTTGCGCACTCAACAAGTGCACAACGCATCTGCTAAAGCAAACATCTCGGCTCGGCAGTCAACAAGTGCTCATCATGCACCACGTACTAAAGCATACTTCTCAGTTCCCGCAGTCAAAAAGTGCACGCCATGCACCGCCTGCTAAAGCAAACATTTTAGGACGCGCAATCAACAAGTACACAAATTGTAGCGCCTGCAAAATTTACATAAAGAAGTGTTCAACTACAAAACTAGATCAAAGTAACGCGACCATCATCAATGCAGAAAACAACAAACGTATGCGTGTCATTCAAGGTAATGTGTCACACACAACTATCATTTATGTACTAGAATCAAAGGAGACAGAGATTGTACACAAAAATTTCTGAAATCATACGAACAAATTATTTGTACTTTATTTTGTTTTACGCAGAATATCGATCTAAAATTTGGTGAACCCAATGTGAAAATATCTACCTGATAGAGCACTTCTATATGCTGCTTTAAGTCCTTTACACTGCTTAGATTCTAACATATTTTAGTATAAGATTACGCTTTTGGTGTAGTTTTGTATCTCAGGTTTAAAAGTAGAGTTAGAACAAAAGTGCAACAAGAAGGCCGAATCTCATAACAAAAGATAACAAAGTGACAAAAGAGCCAAAGAGGAACTAGCGCGCGAGCAATATGGCGCGCGAGTATGGGTCGCGCAAGAGCAGAGCAAAATGATGACGTCAGCAATCAGCGAAATATCCGGAGCGATGACGTCATCACGCGCAAAGAATATTTCCAAGTTCAGTTTTTGGAGATCAAGATATTCCCAAAGCTGATTTTTAGAGATAAAGATGATTTCCTACAGATTTTCTTGCCTAATAATTCGTAGAAACCCTAGGAGGCAAGACTATAAATAAAAAGCTTCATGGAAATCACACATGTGCTTCGCAGAAGGGAAGAAACGACTCAGAGCAGAATTCAGACCTAGCAGTGCGCGCAAGCTGCAGACGCGAGCCAGATGACGCGTCACTCAGATTCAAATTGTTATTTTAGTTGTTAAACATTTATTCTTGAGATGTATTCATTCAGTATGAGTAGCTAACTTACTGAATTCGGTTTGGATTCTGAATCTATGAACGATATGTTTTGAGGTCTTGTTCTTAATTGCATGATAAGTTTAGTATTATTATTCCAAGCTCAATTGCATGATAATTAGGTTAGAGAATTAAGCGAAGCCTTGCACCGCAGACTTAGTTGTAGAATCTGTTATCTATCGTTAAACTATCAGAAGTACGTGACTGTGAATGATAGGAGTAACACTAGAATAGTTGATAGTTACCTTGACCGGATTCGTGGTCGACTAGACTAGATTGAGTAATAATATCATACGGACTTTGACCGGAATGTATGTGTAGGTTATTAAGCTGTGACAGGACCTTAACCTACGTGAACATTATATCATGTATCTTTAGTGACCAATGATAGACATAGAAATTCATAGTGAAGAATCTGAACCGAGCTCGTCTCCTTTATATTTGTTTACATCTCTCGTAACTGCTTTCTGCGTGTGCGTCAGTTCTACTAGCGCAACAGTTCTTTTCTTTTAATTACTTTGCACTCACAACCCCCAATTTAGTTTGTAGATAAAAGGAGATTTCTCACCGTTCCCTGTGGATTCGACCCCAGCTTACCAATACTTTACTAGTAGGAGAGTCGGGACAAATTTGCAGCACTCAATGACGTGCTCGTCACTACCTCACATGTCTATGACATGAAGACCCCACTACAACAGTATCTGCACATCCAGTTTGTCCACGCACTCTTAATAGTTTTTCAGTTCTAAATAATGTTTTAAAATAATTTAAATAGAAATTTTTACTCCCTCCATCCCGATTTGTTTGTCCAAAGGGCAAAATTTCAAGTTATTTAAGATAGTAATGAGTGAAAAAGATGTAATCGAAAATGAGTGATAATCAAAAATCGAGAGAAAAAGTAAATATGTTGTTGAGAATGATTGAAAGTTCACAATTATAAGAGGACACCAAAAGAAAAGTGGATAAATATTAAAGTACAGAGGGAGTATATAATTATTATTTCTGTAATTTTTGGAATGAACCAGGTTGCTCTGCCCGAAGCTAAAGTTAAGGATGAAGATTGTGGGAGCATTTGTAGAAGATGTTCTGGCAATCAGGCTTGGAGTTTTTTTGTTCTGCTAGTACGCAGAGTGGCAAGAGTAGACTTTTGGTACTATGGAATCCTCAGGTGCTTGACATCACATTTTGGTACGCCGACGAGCAGGCAATTATGTGTAATACTCAATGGCAAGGTAAAAGAGTTAAGACTGTGTTTGACTATGCTTTTAATGATGCTAGTTATAGGGAGCAGTTGTGGGAGAATTTGTACAGGGCGGATGCTAACAAAAATGAGGCTTGGCTGATTTGTGGCGACTTTAATTGCATTGCTGATCAAATGAAAAGCTCTATGGCAGTAATGTAGGTCACAGGGATGTGTATGAGTTTCAGGGTTTATTTTACAGAGTTGAACTAAGGGATATTGATAGTTCGGGGCAATGGTTTACATGGTCGATTAGACAGCTCAAGGATAGAATTTGGTGCAAGCTCGATAGAATATTAGTCAATCATTAGTTTTGTGATGATTTCCCTGCCGTGTTGGGCCATTTTGCTGAGCCATCTATTTCTGACCACAGCCCTGGAGTTGTCTGAATGGTTTTCGAGCAGAGAAGGAGCAGATGGTTCAGATTTCAAGCTCTCCGGACATCAACTGAGGAATTTGTTAATTCCGTGGAATGAAATTGGAGAGGTTCATGCAATAACCTGTTCGAGCTTCATCATATTTTGAAAAGAGTCAAAGAGAGTCTTAAACAGGACGTGAGAAGTTATTATGGTGATATGAACAAGCGAGTTGACTTTCAAAGGACGAAAGTGCTTGACGAGCAGAAAAGAACAAGCGCCAATCTTGATAACTCAGACCTTCTGATGGAAGAACATGTTAAGTTAAAAGAGTTATGAAAGCTTCTGCACTATCAGTTCATCTTTAATTGTCACCAAACAAGGATTAAATGGGCAAGAGAAGGTGATTTGAACTCCCGCTATTTTCATAACATTTTGAATAAAAGAAGAAACATGAATACCATCAGGTTTGTTAAGCTAGTGACCGGCTTGTACTATAGCGAATAAATATTCGGACACGCAACTCAAAAGAATCCACTATACCCATCGAGGAAACAAAAGTACTCGTGCCAGGAAAGTCTCTCCAACATTTGATCCACGAATGGAATAGGGAAATGGTCTTTTTTAGTTGCTTTATTAAGTTTTCTATAATCGACACACATCCTATATCCGGTTACGGTTCTAGTGGGAATTAATTCATCATTTTCATTTTTAACTACGGTTAATCCTCCTTTCTTTAGAACAACGTTGATTGGGCTAACCCAATCTGAATCGAGGATCGAGTATATGATTCCTGCATCTCTAAGTTTTGTTATTTCTTTCAGAACAACTTCACCTAATTTGGGATTTAGTCTCCTAAGAAACTCCCTAGATGGTTTTGCGTCATCGCATAAACGAATCCTATGCATGCATACGTCGGGTCTAATTCCTTTTAAATCATCTATAGAGTGTCCTATAGC
>QZGG01004390.1:0-14504 GCA_006409495.1 Sedum album
ATATTTGGACTGCAAACAATCTTGGACTTACCCAAGCTGATTTGTTGGCCTGATAGCGCCTCGTAGTCCTCCAACACTCTTTTGACTCTCCTCACCTCCATCTTATCTGCCTTACAGAAAATTAAGCTATTTTCGGCAAATAGCAGATGCGACACTGCAGGGCAGAACCTACTAATCTTCAAGCCCTTAATCCGAGTCTCCTGCACTTCCTGTTTCAACGCTCTTGACAACCATTCGGAGCCAAGGATGAAGAGATACGGTGAGAGGGGATCCCCTTGCCTTAGCCCTCTCGTCGGCTTTATGATCTTAGACAGCTGATGATTTACTTTCACCACATAGGTCACAGACCGCATACATCGCATTACCTTGTCCACCCACACACTCGAGAATCCCATCTTCCGAAGCATCTCCGCCAAAAAACCCCATTCCATCTTATCATACGCCTTACACATATCAAGCTTTAACGATACAAATGCTTTCCCACTCCCCTTTCATGACTTGATATAATGCGACAGCTCGTGTGCCAGTAAGATATTGTCTGTAATAAGCCTCCCTGAGATAAACGCGCTTTGCTCATCTGTAACTATCTGACCCATAAACAACTTCAATCTGTTTGTCACCACCTTGGACACAACTCGCATCACTACGTTACATAAGCTAATCGGCTGAAATTGAGACATTTGATTCGCACCCACTTGCTTTGGTAGAAGCACGATCTTAGTAATGTTCAATCTTGCTGGGTCCCCATTACCATTCAGGATGTCAAACACTTGGGCACACACAGCCTGCCCTACAATATGCCAGTACCTCTGAAAAAACAACGGAGGAAGCCCATCCATTCCTGGCGCTTTAGTCGGGGCCATCTGAAAAACGGCCTGCTTAACTTCCTCCTCTATCACCGGAGCTAGCAACGACTCATTCATGGCATTAGTGACAACTCGATCTACACAGCGAAGCACTGATCGCCACTCAATGGTTTCCGACTGAATCTTCGATGCAAAGATATCTTCAAAGTACTCCTCTGCCACCTCCAGCATCCTCTTATTTGCTCTACGAAACACACCATTACTCCCTTGCAGGCCGGCAATATCATTCACTCTCCTGCGTTTCGACGCCTTCGCATGAAAGTAAGCCAAATTTCGGTCTCCTCCCCTGAGCCACTGGACACGAGATCGCTGCTGCCACATCACCTCCTCCCTCCACAGCCATTCATCCAACGATCTAATAATCTCCCTCTCTTCCGCGCACCTTTCATCAGTTCTCCGCACTAATCGAATCCTATCCAGCCTATGCTTAAGCTCCCGAATGTTGTTCTGCACATGACCGAAACTTGACTTATTCCATGCACTGAAATCCGTTTGGCAGGACTGAAGCATATCCGATAGCCCTTCCTGACTTTGCTTCGCTTTATTCCAAGCCTCTTCCACCTTTGCAGTGAATCCCGGATGAGAGCACCACATAGCTTCAAAACGGAATTGCCTAGCCTGAGCCACTACTCTCGCCCCATCAAGGCAAACCACTAGCGGATTGTGGTCCGAGGAGTAAGCTGAACCATGACTGACACAAGCATTGGGAAACTTATCCCTCCATTTGTCGGAGGCTAACACCCGATCCAAACGCACCCGCACCTCCCTGCTCTCCACCCGCCGATTGGAAAATGTGAGTCTCTAAGTGATTGAAGTTTCGTGATGTAATACGGGTTTTCGCATTAAAATCGTGTGTCTACTTTTAGCTCAATATTAAAAAATGTTGGAATTTAGTGAAGTAAAATGAGGGTGCGCCCCATTTTGTGAGTCATTTTTGAAGGGGCTACGAGTCTCGAATCGAAAAACTTAAAACATAAGAAAAAATCCTTGCAAGGTCTAGTATGTGTTTGAGTATTCGAACTTTAAAAATGGACTCGAAATGAAGGAGATAATGTTGTACAAAGTAAGGACCAAAACATGAGTCTAATGAGTCCATGAGGAATGGATCCCTAGACCATTTTGGTTGCTCTCCCACATAGGAAAATGGTGGGAAGAAATGTGAGTTTATATGTAATCCCATATGACCATGTATAAGTTATTATACAAAGCCACACGAAAATGTCTCGCGCGCCCAGGGGGGAATTCTCGAGCCCGGATGGTCAGGATTGGTCATACTTGTGCGCCCGCATCATGGGCACGTCGAATGTCGTCCGATTCGGGCGGAGTTGACCGGTTCCTTTTGCGAATGTTCTATAATTTTTTATGTGAACATTTAGAACTTTGGGTTATATTAAACTATACATTTCGAATTTCAAACATGCAGACCTGGTCTTATGACTGTTGCACTTCTCAAACTCAGTCTTTATGACTGTTGAGAACTCCAAACCGAGTCAGTCCACTTCCCACGTTTTTTGGGAGACGTTGAGGGGTGGTGGAGACTTGTGTGGGCGGATTAATCTCCACCCGACTGGACTGCAGCAGTATAAATACCGGGCAGCTCTTCTCCTTCAATCATCTACAACACAAACAATTCCAACAGTTCTCCACTTGACTCCGGTGATAGTAAAAGACAGTCATCCCTTCGCCTTCTTCAATCCGGTGCCATTGATCTGAAGGTCCTGCTGTTGTATCCTGGGAGGCTAATTGTCAATCAAACCCAGCACCTGTACGGGGGCAATATAGCTTTAAGGACATCGCAAAGCGAGCCTCAGCAATCTGAATTTTCGATTTTGTATCTCTTCCTGTTTTTATTTTTATTCAGTATTTTTTGTTTACACTTGTATGATCTGCTACTGCTGATTATTATATAGTTTGTAGTACTTGCATGTTCTAGTAATCTTTTCCAACAAAAAATGGACTTAAACAAGCTTGCGGGAAAAAACTGAGTCGGAAAAATTGAACTGCAATCTGAGTTCATTGATAATCTGTTTTTAGGTTTAATTTACTAATTTAGCATTACACTCAAGATCAGAGTTGTTGCTGCGTAATCGGCTAGCGTACCAAAAATAAGTACTTGGACAGATAATGTGATGGTGAGTTCAAATCCGTATTGGAGAGCAGAGTTTTCTTTGAGAATGACATAGCAACCCAGCAAAAGACACAAACCGATGGTGACTCGTGGGATCATGACACCTCTATACCACAAAATTCATGTGGTTAGGACATTGCATCTCAATTCTCAATAACTTTTGTCACATCTTATGGACATCAGAATGCCACGTCATCAACAAACAACAACTCTATCCCACTATGCCAGCTAGCTGCACCAGCATCAACCGAAGAAAACAAATCACACACATGAGTTATAAACCCAGCCCGATCTGAACAGTAGCTAGCATTGCATATTGCATTGGATAAAGTTGGACCATTCTTCTGTCTGGGTGATCTTGCTTGCTCCACGTAATAATGTCACCTTAATTTAATGTTCTTTTTGGAAATGAAACACAGACTGCTGAAAACATCACATGTACTGCTCCTCTGCTACCAATCAGCTTATCATTTCTTTCTAAATAAAACTACAACAAAAAGTGAAGAAGAAGAAGAAACCCCAGTTTTTGCTTAAATGAGCATTTGCAAAGGCCAACAGCAGTGGGAGACTTTCCACAGCCATGGAGAGAACCAACCACTGGTAAAGAGATACTTTTCTTCATACCCATTTTTGATACTTTTCTCATTTTCTGTAGTTCAATAGATTCAAATATCAAACATGTTTTTATGGTTTTGTTGTTGTCCATAGGGTTTTTTCACAGGACATTCCAACAGATGTGGAGGTTGTGGTCGGAGAGGCTGTCTTTTCTCTACACAAGGTACACAGTCATGTAACATCTGATCTGTTTTGAATCAGTTAATGAACCAAGGAACCATTTTAAGTTTAGAGAATCTGGTGTGTGTGCAGTTCATGCTGGTAGCTAAGAGCAATTTTGTAAAAGTTGATTATGGAGTCTAAGGAACCTGATTTGTCAAGGATAGATTTGTCCAAAGTCCCTGGAGGCTCTCAGTGTTTCGAGAAGGCTGCTAAATTTTGCTATGGTGTTAATTTTGAGATTACAGTGCATAATGTTGCGCCTCTTCGTTGTGCGGCTGAGTATCTTCAAATGACTGATAAATATTGTGAAAACAATCTGGCTGGTAGAACTGAGGATTTTCTCAACCAAGTTGCGTTAGCTAGCCTTTCGGGTGCTATTGTTGTACTCAACTCGTGCCATAACCTTCTTCCTTCGCTGAAGATCTTGGCATAGTTCAAAAATGCATTGAAATTGTGAGCTCCAAGGTAATGAATCACTACCATCGCGACACTTTATTTACCACTGATAAATAGAGCTTATTCTGTCGTGCGCTAGCGGTGATGTTAAATAGCATTATGCGCAATTCTTGCATTTCAGGCATGTAAGGAAGCGAGTTTCCCAACTCGTGCACCGGCTAATTGGTGGGCTGATGAGCTTTCTATATTGGATATTGAATCATTTGCTAAAGTTGTGGTATCCATGAACAAATCACGGGAGGGGAGATCCATTTCTGTGATAAATGCACTTATAACTTACGCTCAAAGAAATATCATGGGAGATCAGCCAGGGGACGCAAGACTGCAGCGACAAACTCTAGAGACAGTTGTGGCACTTTTGCCACTAGATAGGTCAGCTTTTTCCATCAGTTTCCTATGCAATCTTCTTCGATCAGCCATTTACCTCCAAGCTTCCAATGCATGCAAATCTGAGCTTCAGAAGAGGATATCATCTGTGTTCGATCAGGTGACAGTGGATGATCTTTTAATGTTGTCATTCGCTTATGAGGGCGGTGAGAGCATACTAGACCTTGATGTTGTGAGGAGGATAATATCTGGATTTGTAGAGAAAGATAAGAGCATGGCAGTGTTTGGTGGGAGCAATTTCAAGGATACCAGTTCCACTGCAATGCAGCGGGTGGCCAAGACCGTGGATTCATACCTAGGCGAGATTGCAACATACCCGCAACTAAGCATATCTAAATTCAATGGGATTGCTAATCTTATTCCAAAGGGAGCAAGGAAGGTTGACGATGATCTATACAGAGCCATTGATATCTATTTAAAGGTATGTTACTTACCATGCGTTCTTAAGGCCAGCGTACATTCCCTAGCACTGGTCTTATGCATAGATTTATGAGTATTTCTCTCAACTTTTCATCTAGGCACATGCGAACTTGGATGAAATCGAGCGGGAGAAGGTATGCAGTGTAATGGATGCACTTAAACTTTCTTACGAAGCCAGAGTTCATGCCTCCCAAAATAAGAGACTGCCGGTGCAGATTGTACTCCACGCTCTATACTACGATCAACTGAAGCTGAGAAGCGGTGCAGATGATTCTAGCGAGGCAACTGACATTGCACAGATAAGAAATCAAACTGGAACAAATGATATTACCCTTATCAGAGAGAATGAGTCCTTAAAGGCGGAGCTTATGAAGATGAAAATGTACGTTTCCGACATGCAAAAAAATAATCCCAGCACAAGCAAGCCTCAAGGAGCTCCCAAAAAACCCAAATTCTTTTCATCAATGTCTAAAACACTGGGAAAGTTGAATCCATTCAGACAGGGATCGAAAGATACTTCGAATCTTGATGATGGCGTTGATACGACAAAGCCAAGACGAAGGAGGTTTTCGATATCTTAGTTCAGTCATGCTCGATAGCTCCTTGCATTTCAGTCAAGCTTTTCTTACCTTTGTTAATGTTCGCTGAAACCTGAAAGTTTGCATTCATAAAATGTAACTTAGATTTGTGATACAGCGAGTAGCTAATTTGTCTGGAGTATGGAAATAAAACTACATATGTATAAATAAGCAACACTGAAAATCCTGCAGCACTAAATGTATCATCATACTGTACGATTGATATTGTTTCTTGATTACTCGGCACAAAGCCCAAAGAAACTACTAGGGAGACATGTAATTTTTGTGAGACGGAGTGACATCATCTTAACCATTGATTAGATTAATTTAGCGGTTAAGATAAAAGTTGATTTTAATTGGACGGTTGGATTTGCAAAATGCAGAGGTGGTTGAGAGTGACGGTTATTAATATCAACCGTTAAATTAAAAGAAATCAATGAACGAGATCATATCCCCGTCTGACATAAATTTGATGGCCCTTTTCGAACCCATTCCTTAGAGTACATAGACATCTTGCCCGACCTTCGCTAAAATGATAATATGAAGTTACTATGTAATTCGCTGAGTCATTTGCCTCGAAAATCAAAATCAATGTATGTAAAAACTATAAAAGTGGCATCCAGAAGGCTTTAACATGCTCCAATAGTGATTGTGCTGGATCATCTTTTACACCTTTTGATCATCTAGAAGGTCATGGGAAGAAATATTGAGTCATCCATTTATGATAAGTAGGAAAAATATCCCATGGAACCCTCCACTTTTGGTGGATCCGTGGAACCCCCTCCATCACCATTGGATCATGAATTGAGATGGATTGTGGGAGCGACACGTGGATTGGTTAATTCAATTTTAATTTCGGAACCAAGGGCATTATTGTCATAGTTAGGAATTAGTTTGTAGGGAACAGACCTGTACAAACCAAGACCGGTCCACCCGATCCGGTCCGTTCGCCCGGTAAATTGGGCGGGTTCGGACAGATAAAATAGTCCGTTGGACAAGCCCGGTCCGAGCCCTATTTTGGTTAGGGTCGGGCTTGGACATAGATATTGGCCCGAACCGGGCTAAAAAACCCGTCCACTAGCCCGGTAATTTTACATTAAAATATTTATAATTAAATTTAATTAATTTTTTAGTAAAGAAATTTGAAAACCCTAAATCACAAACATTGTTGTCGGCTGCAATTTTTTTTCTTATTCCTTCCTTCTCCTCATCTTCAACTCTTCAATTTAATTTCTCTTCGAGTGTCATCAAGGTCAGTTTCTTTCTAGTTCTCCGATTGTATTATTGAGTGGGATATTGTGTTATTACTATTTTTATGTACTGATTTTTTCTGACTTAAATTTGTTAGGTTGGAGTGTACAATGGAAGAGTCGGATAATATTCCAGAGATGGAGACTCAAGTAAATCAGGTCGGTCAAGAGTCTGAGTGTGATGAAGAAATAGTCAAAGATTATATTCATTAACTTGTTTATTTTTATGTAATAGATTTGTGATGATGTAAAGGCATGAAGATAGAAGAAGGCAACCGTGACACAAGAGATGCCACTACCAAAAATTAAGGATGTCATGCCATGAATTGAAATTTGAATGAATATTTTATTTAAAAGTGAAGTGTTTTTCTCTCTGAAAAATTCAGATGTTTTGAATGTTTTTTTTGGAATATAATTTTATTAAACATATAGGAAAAAAATTTATAATAAAAAATTTAATGGACTACCCGACGGACTACCCGGTCCGACACATAGGGCGGGCTTGGACATGATTTTCAACCCGATTGTCCTGGGCGGGCTTAGCCCGGTCCGATCACATGGACTGTAAAATTAATAAAAACCCGGTCCGAGTCCGGCCCGAGTCCGAAGTTGTACAGGTCTAGTAGGGAAATGTTAGCATTAATTGTTGATTGCAAGTGTTTGTAGCATTAATGTGGTGATGTGTTAGTTTTAGTATGGCATTAAATGTGTGATGTGTAAGTTTTGGAATTCATTAAATGTGATGTGAGTTTGTAGATTTTAATTTCCCACCAATTTTAGTTTCACTCTCTTGAAGCTCAAACTCAACGTTTCACCACCATTTTTTCCACCCATCTTTTTTCACACCCACCATTTTCACACCACCATTTCTCCTCCGTTTTCCTTAAATCTCCGGTAAGTTATTCACCCTTTTTCCTTAAAGCTCCTCTAAGCTCAAACTCATCCATTTCTCACACTCATCCGTTTGTAATCATTTGTTTCAAACTGCAGTCACCCCAATTGCAAGTTATGGACGACGGTGATGATGGCAATGGGTTTGGAAGATATCACACGAGAGAGGCGGTGGAGATGGTGACTAACTTTGGTGTGAATCAGAATTATTCTGAAAATGAGATGGCTCTGACCCCTGATTGTACACGGGTTGAAGGTGGAGGTGGAGATGGTAAGCATTCCATTTATATATTTTTCAGTCAGTGGCGCATTTCATTGTTGCATTTTATTGTTGCATTTCATCGTTGCATCCCCCATGTGCATTCAATTGGTGCATTTCAGTGTTGCATCCCCCATGTGCATTCAATAGGTGCATTTTTCAGACTAGCATATTTTGACTCTATCGTGTTTGCGTGATCAGATGGTAATGATAGTTTTAAGATTTCTGATGATAACCACTGTTTAGTCACGACATCCCCAAACGGTGCAACATACTGGATCCCTTGTGTGCTGAACATCTCATTCCGCGGAATAATCAGTTTTTTATGTCAATTGAGGATGGAATTGATTATTATCGGACCTATGCAGCTACATGTAATTTTGAAATACGTCTTGGGAGGGAGAAACACTTTGCTGATGGACGATTGAAAAGTAAACATGTCTTTTGCAACAAAGAAGGAAGTAGCAATTCGAAACTTGATGTGCAACGAGTATTGGCGCGCACGAGATGTAATTGTCGAGCGAAGATAGTATTGAAGTTTAGGGACAATTGGGGATATACTATTTCTGAGTTTCAAAGTGCGCATAATCATCAGATTGCTACCCCTACCGGCGCTCATTTTTTAAACTCTCGAAGATCTTTATCCTTTGCGCAAAAGTCATTAATGTCCGCTTGTAGTAGGGCAAACATTGGACCTTCTGGTGCTTTTAAGTTGGCAAAGGAGATGGCTGGTGGGTTTTCCAATGTTGGATGTGTTCTTAGAGATTTCTAGAATCATCAAAGAGATATTGTTGGATATGTTGGCGTACATGATGCGCAAATGGTGATTGACCGATTTACTAACAAGAAACAGAACAACAGTGAATTTTTTTTGAATATTGTACTGAAGACAATGCACTCACTCGGATCTTTTGGGCTGATCCAATAGGAAGACGTAATTATCGTGCTTATGGCGATGTCGTCTCCTTTGATGCTACTTACGCTTTAAATAGGTATTTAACTACCCTTTCATCTTTTTAAATTTATTATTTATCAATGAATAACATTTTTTTGTTAATTAATAGATACAATATGGTCTTCGTTCCATTCACCGGGGTTGACAACCATATGAACAGTGTTACATTTGGGCTGGGTTGCTTTCCGGTGAAGATACACTGTCTTACACTTGGTTATTGGAAACTTTCATCAAATGTATGGGAAAAGCTCCAAGAATTGTCTTGACAGATGAAGATGCTGCACTGAAGTCAGTTATACCAAAAGTCATGCCCGAAACACATCATAGATTATGTTTATGGCATATAATGAAGAAATTGCCACAAAAGGTTAGCTCTTCCATTTAGTTCTTTGCATTCAATGTTTGCATTTTTAGTTTGCATTTTATGTTTGCACTTTTATGTTTGCACTTTATGTTTGCACTTTATCATACGCATCATAGATTATGTTTATGGCATATAATGAAGAAATTGCCACAAAAGGTTAGCTCTTCCATTTTGTTCTTTGCATTCAATGTTTGCATTTTTAGTTTGCATTCTTTAGTTTGCACTTTATGTTTGCACTTTATGTTTGCACTTTATCATACGCATCATAGATTAGGTTTATTGCATATAATGAAGAAATTGCCACAAAAGGTTAATTCTTGCATTTAGGTTTTGCATTTTTAGTTTGCACTTATGTTTGCACTTTATGTTTGCAATTTATGTTTGCCACAAAATGTTAGTTCTTGCATTTAATGTTTGCACTTTATGTTTGCACTTTGTGTTTGCACTTTTAGTTTACACTTTATGTTTGCAGTTAATGTTTGCATTTTTAGTTTGCACTTTATGTTTGCACTTTATTTTTGCAGTTAATGTTTGCATTTTTAGTTTGCACTTTAAGTTTGCACTTTTGCAATTTATGTTTCCTTTTTTATGTTTGCATTTATCATTTGCATTTAATGTTTGCAATCAGTTTACTTAGTACTTTTTGATTGTTTGTTTCAATACTTTGTAGGTTGGATTTGTCACTGACAGACAAATAAACATCGGAAAAAGTTTAAAGAATCTTATATATGAATATTATATTGATCCAACTGTCTTTGAAGACAAATGGAAGGCGTTGATGTCGGAGTATGAGATGACTAACCATATTTGGTTGAAGGAGAAGTTTAACAGTAGAACCTCATGGATTCCTTGTTATTTTAAGGACATTCCATTAGGCAGCCTTCTAAGGACTACATCACGCTCAGAAAGCGCAAATTCCTTTTTTAACGGTTTCTTGAAGCATGGGATGACATTGCTTGCTTTGATGACGGGATACGATAGTGCAATGGACAGCCAACGGAATACCCAGGCCAAGTGTGATCATGAAACCAGAACTAAGTTCCCTAAAATCATTACTCCTTTCGAAGTGGAAAAACAAGCTGCTGAGATTTACACGTACTCGGTGTTTAGACACTGTCAGAAGGAGATTATAGCATCTTGTTATACAGTTTCAGTTTGTGGAGTAGCTGTATGTGAATGGGTGACAATATATGATTTCAAGGACAGTCAACATCCTCATATTATATTCCAGGTTTAAGTGTCATTATTTGTACTATCACCAATAATCATTTTTATTGTTAGTCTGAAATATTTTTTTTCAGGTTCACATCACAGATGACAACTCCACTTTTGAATGCTCATGCAAATTTTACGAGAAGGTTGGATTGCTATGTAGTCACATATATGCTTCATTTAAATCGATTGGGATTCAAAAGGTTTCTGCAAAATATATTCTAGACCGCTGGACGAGGAATGCTATTGTCTATGCAAATGAGGGGCTGGACAAATATGTTATAGACCAATGTGACTACATTCAACAGCTCAACAAAGAATCTACTGATATATGGTTAGAGTTCAAGACTTGTATGGAAATCGTTGGTAATGATGTAGCTAAGAAAGACTACATGTTGTCATTGGTGAAAGAAATGCGTTGTACGTTAGAGAACATCAAAGGAGGCCAACCTTCTAAAGACAAGAAGCAAATCATTGCTGAATTAATTGATGCTGAACTCCCAAGTGAAGTTTCTATATTACCGCCAAAATATGTTCACACAAAGGGATCTGGAAAGAGGATAATCGGTGAGTCTGAGCGCAACATAGTTAAGTCAAAGCGACCGCCCCGATTGTGCAAAATATGTAAGAAAACTGGCCACGATACCCGTACATGTGACGCAAATCCAAAAAATGATGCTAGATATAGCGTTACAACAATAGATGGGATTTGACTGTGTGCCATACTAGCTTTTTGTAAAACTCCTAGTATGATGTATCGACTTTTGTTAACTGAGTGTCAGAAAGTTTATATATTTTTTGTTGGACAGAACGAAAATGGCCAGTCATATGACAAAACAGATGCACATAAGAAGTGCACATACGAAAATGAACAAATGCACACACGAAGTGCACATACGAATGGCACGCTATGTTTTGTGAAGGGGTGACAATATATGATTTAGAAGAGGCACATACAAAGTGCACACAACAAATGCACAAAGGGAGTGCACATACAAAGTGCACATCAACAAATAAACAAAGGGAGTGCACACACGAAATGCACACACGAAGTGCACATACAATACGCACCTGCTTCCTCATGTTACATTTTCAAGTTGAAGTGTTATTATTTATACTATCACCAAAGGGTACGTGCAATCCTCATATTACATTCCACGACAGTATGTGCATTTTGTAAATGCACATAAGAAGTGCACACAGTAATGCACATAATAAGTGCAAAAAGTAAATGCATATACGAATTGCACACAACAAATGCACAAAAGGAGTGTACATACGAATGCACACACGCAGTGATGGAATATCTGAGAAACATGACTTCTCATTTGGAAATGTACATACAAGATGCCACATAGTCGGCGCAGAGACAGGATAATATATTACAGCATTCAATAGCATACTACAGCATCCCCAGATCGTAATGTTTTGGAGTGCAAACAAATAACAAAAGTCCGTCAAAAAAGTTTTGGACAAATTAAGTAACTACAAACAACATTAATTTTAACCAAAAGCCGCAACTAACAACCAAAAGCCGCAACTAACATTTGTCTTCATTTCCCAGCTTCCTCTTGCTCCTTTGCGATCCTAACAATGTCGATACCACTTTCATTGCATGGTGAAATCAAGATTTGGTACAGATACAATTTCCGCAAAATGGTACATCGTGATTTAAGCTGCATATACAGAATAATAATTTCAGAATTTATACATAGTTTTAACTTACATGATTTAAGCTGCATATACAGAATAATGTCTATAACCCCACCACTATGTCATTTAACTTACATGTTTTGTAGGCATATCCATTTCTATTTCCCAATCGCGTCCTCTCTCACCCTTGTATACCTCACAATGACGCATAACGAACACACCCGAATCCTTATCGTGTTTGTCTGTGCTCCACGGCATAATCAAGCGTTCTATCTCCTTGTCAAATAATTCACTAGCCTTGGGGTTTCCAACCTCCAACAATATTGAAAGAATGGCATCTTTCTGCATTTTGCATACATGCCCTTCATTTTTAAAACCGCAATAACATATAAACCAACAAACGCAATTCACTGAATGAATAACCCATATGAACTTCTCAACATACCAACAAGTGTATTTCTGTGCCGTATATTCCCAATCCATTTGAATTCTCATGTAGAGTGCTGTCGAGCAGTTGGATTGTAGAAGTTTTCATATTCAACATCAACACATAAAACAATCCCCCATTTTGCCCACAAGAGCCCAACAGGAACAAACACCTATTACAAAAAAACCTTGTTGCATTAATTTTATCGGATACTTGTTAAATAAACTACAATTAACCACTAAATATACGCTCTTACCATTTCAGTGTTTTGTAATATCTCGTCGACTGCGTCACCCAGAAATTTGTTAATTGTATGCCGAATTGCATCTAGGCGATCAACTGTGTTTTTGAGATATTTTGCATTCAGCTGCACAAATAAACTGTCAGTACATTAACATAGGTGATACAACATTAAATAAAAATAGGGATTGCTACATACCGAGACATTTAAGTTCAGAAATGTTCTGCTTGGTGAAGAATCAGCTTTTAGTTCCTCAGTAATGTTAAGGCAGCGCATCCATGCATTTATAACTCCTACACGAAGTGGTTGATCAATCTCAAAGCTACGAAACTCACCCACAGATACTGATAGTTCGTCGTTCTTGAAAAGATATATGCTGCAAAATATAAAATGGTAAGTGCATTATCATACTGCATATTACTATGAATAAGAACACAATTTACCTCGGACTGAAGCAATTTGATTTCAATACGAAATTGTAGACTCTCCTTGCATTTTGGCATGCTGATTTGGGAATGATGCAAGTCCTGAGACACCACGGAGACTTCACCTTTGCGGATCTTTTTAACTTCCTTTTCTCCTATTTTCCAGCAACGCTACCGGTTGCATTTGATGGGTCAATGCATTCTGTGTTTGCATTCGTTCTAACAAATTCTTCAGAAACAGCCCTAAGGGGAACAGCTTTGATCACCCCCTCATCCACATCCACCCCACGAAACATCTGTGATGGAATGTTAGCTAATACTTCGTCACTTAACAACCAGTCTTCCTGAGGGTCCAATGTATGCACATGTACTTCTTCGGAAACTTTTTGTACGTTGATTCCCCCCTGATACAATACGAGGGCAGTACATGGCCCCATGTTCTCAGCCAAATCTGACGTCATCTCCCCCAACTGTATGTTATCCCTCGTGCTCATCTCCTCGAAATTCATAGTTTTTGAATTTTGTTCTTCATGATGTTCTGCATCGCAAGTTATACCTAAACTAAATTTGGGTGCATCTATGTCGCTTTCCATTTCTTCTTCATTTGGCTCCATAACATCACCACTGCCCACACCTTCACCATCCTGTGGAATCTCTATCGCAACATCGCCCAGCCCTTGTGCGGACACATCATTTCTGTCTTCTTCTGTGTCTTCTACAATTTCATCACTTACATCATCGACAACTTTTTCCTTTTCTATTGGGATGGAGTGAAATTCTTGCACACTTTCCCAATACCTACACTTTGATGAATTTCACCGGCAGCCTCAACATTAGTATCCTGGTTCATTCCTTCTGCAGCTGGACCAAAAATAGCTCTCCATTGTTCTATACCACCCATTGATATCCCCAGATTTAGGTGTATTTCCATCAATTCTTTTCGATTTGGGTATTTCAAACAAGCTTCCTTGTATAGCACCATATAGTCTCTGTTAACTTTAAAATTTTATCTGCAGCATCTTTAAGTTGACACACAATAACTGCAGAAACAATAATATTTTACACATTGAAAAACTGAAAATTAATATTGAAATTATGTACAATATTGAATTTACCTGAAATGCATCCATTGTATCAGGGTTTGAAATGGTAGCACCCATGCCCCCTGCACAATTTTTTCCATTCATAGCTGCATTTTGCTCTGGGCCATCATCT
>QZGG01004391.1:0-14466 GCA_006409495.1 Sedum album
GACTCAAGTTTGCTTCACTTTGAAGCAAAGTGCTAGTGTACTCTAAAGTTCGTCTTTAAAGCCTTTACGAACATGATAAATGAGTCGATTGTATGACTAATCACTACATTATCACTTCTAATAGTGTAATATAGCATAACTCAACGATTAAACATTCACTTGAAAGTTCGACTCAAGTTTGCTTCACTTTGAAGCAAAGTGCTAGTGTACTCTAAAGTTCGTCTTTAAAGCCTTTACGAACATGATAAATGAGTCGATTGTATGACTAATCACTTCATTATCACTTCTAATAGTGTAATATAGCATAACTCAATTAAACATTCACTTGAAAGTTCGACTCAAGTTTGCTTCACTTTGAAGCAAAGTGCTAGTGTACTCTAAAGTTCGTCTTTAAAGCCTTTACGAACATGATAAATGAGTCGATTGTATGACTAATCACTATTATCACTTCTAATAGTGTAATATAGCATAACTCAAGATTAAACATTCACTTGAAAGTTCGACTCAAGTTTGCTTCACTTTGAAGCAAAGTGCTAGTGTACTCTAAAGTTCGTCTTTAAAGCCTTTACGAACATGATAAATGAGTCGATTGTATGACTAATCACTTCATTATCACTTCTAATAGTGTAATATAGCATAACTCAACGATTAAACATTCACTTGAAAGTTCGACTCAAGTTTGCTTCACTTTGAAGCAAAGTGCTAGTGTACTCTAAAGTTCGTCTTTAAAGCCTTACGAACATGATATAATATTAATGCATAACTCAAGATTAAACATTCACTTGAAAGTTCGACTCAAGTTTGCTTCACTTTGAAGCAAAGTGCTAGTGTACTCTAAAGTTCGTCTTTAAAGCCTTTACGAACATGATAAATGAGTCGATTGTATGACTAATCACTTCATTATCACTTCTAATAGTGTAATATAGCATAACTCAACGATTAAACATTCACTTGAAAGTTCGACTCAAGTTTGCTTCACTTTGAAGCAAAGTGCTAGTGTACTCTAAAGTTCGTCTTTAAAGCCTTTACGAACATGATAAATGAGTCGATTGTATGACTAATCACTTCATTATCACTTCTAATAGTGTAATATAGCATAACTCAACGATTAAACATTCACTTGAAAGTTCGACTCAAGTTTGCTTCACTTTGAAGCAAAGTGCTAGTGTACTCTAAAGTTCGTCTTTAAAGCCTTTACGAACATGATAAATGAGTCGATTGTATGACTAATCACTTCATTATCACTTCTAATAGTGTAATATAGCATAACTCAACGATTAAACATTCACTTGAAAGTTCGACTCAAGTTTGCTTCACTTTGAAGCAAAGTGCTAGTGTACTCTAAAGTTCGTCTTTAAAGCCTTTACGAACATGATAAATGAGTCGATTGTATGACTAATCACTTCATTATCACTTCTAATAGTGTAATATAGCATAACTCAAGATTAAACATTCACTTGAAAGTTCGACTCAAGTTTGCTTCACTTTGAAGCAAAGTGCTAGTGTACTCTAAAGTTCGTCTTTAAAGCCTTTACGAACATGATAAATGAGTCGATTGTATGACTAATCACTACATTATCACTTCTAATAGTGTAATATAGCATAACTCAACGATTAAACATTCACTTGAAAGTTCGACTCAAGTTTGCTTCACTTTGAAGCAAAGTGCTAGTGTACTCTAAAGTTCGTCTTTAAAGCCTTTACGAACATGATAAATGAGTCGATTGTATGACTAATCACTTCATTATCACTTCTAATAGTGTAATATAGCATAACTCAACGATTAAACATTCACTTGAAAGTTCGACTCAAGTTTGCTTCACTTTGAAGCAAAGTGCTAGTGTACTCTAAAGTTCGTCTTTAAAGCCTTTACGAACATGATAAATGAGTCGATTGTATGACTAATCACTTCATTATCACTTCTAATAGTGTAATATAGCATAACTCAACGATTAAACATTCACTTGAAAGTTCGACTCAAGTTTGCTTCACTTTGAAGCAAAGTGCTAGTGTACTCTAAAGTTCGTCTTTAAAGCCTTTACGAACATGATAAATGAGTCGATTGTATGACTAATCACTTCATTATCACTTCTAATAGTGTAATATAGCATAACTCAACGATTAAACATTCACTTGAAAGTTCGACTCAAGTTTGCTTCACTTTGAAGCAAAGTGCTAGTGTACTCTAAAGTTCGTCTTTAAAGCCTTTACGAACATGATAAATGAGTCGATTGTATGACTAATCACTTCATTATCACTTCTAATAGTGTAATATAGCATAACTCAAGATTAAACATTCACTTGAAAGTTCGACTCAAGTTTGCTTCACTTTGAAGCAAAGTGCTAGTGTACTCTAAAGTTCGTCTTTAAAGCCTTTACGAACATGATAAATGAGTCGATTGTATGACTAATCACTTCATTATCACTTCTAATAGTGTAATATAGCATAACTCAACGATTAAACATTCACTTGAAAGTTCGACTCAAGTTTGCTTCACTTTGAAGCAAAGTGCTAGTGTACTCTAAAGTTCGTCTTTAAAGCCTTTACGAACATGATAAATGAGTCGATTGTATGACTAATCACTTCATTATCACTTCTAATAGTGTAATATAGCATAACTCAACGATTAAACATTCACTTGAAAGTTCGACTCAAGTTTGCTTCACTTTGAAGCAAAGTGCTAGTGTACTCTAAAGTTCGTCTTTAAAGCCTTTACGAACATGATAAATGAGTCGATTGTATGACTAATCACTTCATTATCACTTCTAATAGTGTAATATAGCATAACTCAACGATTAAACATTCACTTGAAAGTTCGACTCAAGTTTGCTTCACTTTGAAGCAAAGTGCTAGTGTACTCTAAAGTTCGTCTTTAAAGCCTTTACGAACATGATAAATGAGTCGATTGTATGACTAATCACTTCATTATCACTTCTAATAGTGTAATATAGCATAACTCAACGATTAAATTCACTTGAAAGTTCGACTCAAGTTTGCTTCACTTTGAAGCAAAGTGCTAGTGTACTCTAAAGTTCGTCTTTAAAGCCTTTACGAACATGATAAATGAGTCGATTGTATGACTAATCACTACATTATCACTTCTAATAGTGTAATATAGCATAACTCAACGATTAAACATTCACTTGAAAGTTCGACTCAAGTTTGCTTCACTTTGAAGCAAAGTGCTAGTGTACTCTAAAGTTCGTCTTTAAAGCCTTTACGAACATGATAAATGAGTCGATTGTATGACTAATTTCACTTCTAATAGTAATCAACGATTAATCATTCACTTGAAAGTTCGACTCAAGTTTGCTTCACTTTGAAGCAAAGTGCTAGTGTACTCTAAAGTTCGTCTTTAAAGCCTTTACGAACATGATAAATGAGTCGATTGTATGACTAATCACTTCATTATCACTTCTAATAGTGTAATATAGCATAACTCAACGATTAAACATTCACTTGAAAGTTCGACTCAAGTTTGCTTCACTTTGAAGCAAAGTGCTAGTGTACTCTAAAGTTCGTCTTTAAAGCCTTTACGAACATGATAAATGAGTCGATTGTATGACTAATCACTACATTATCACTTCTAATAGTGTAATATAGCATAACTCAACGATTAAACATTCACTTGAAAGTTCGACTCAAGTTTGCTTCACTTTGAAGCAAAGTGCTAGTGTACTCTAAAGTTCGTCTTTAAAGCCTTTACGAACATGATAAATGAGTCGATTGTATGACTAATCACTACATTATCACTTCTAATAGTGTAATATAGCATAACTCAACGATTAAACATTCACTTGAAAGTTCGACTCAAGTTTGCTTCACTTTGAAGCAAAGTGCTAGTGTACTCTAAAGTTCGTCTTTAAAGCCTTTACGAACATGATAAATGAGTCGATTGTATGACTAATCACTTCATTATCACTTCTAATAGTGTAATATAGCATAACTCAAGATTAAACATTCACTTGAAAGTTCGACTCAAGTTTGCTTCACTTTGAAGCAAAGTGCTAGTGTACTCTAAAGTTCGTCTTTAAAGCCTTTACGAACATGATAAATGAGTCGATTGTATGACTAATCACTTCATTTATCAATGATAATCAATTCAACTTGAAAGTTCGACTCAAGTTTGCTTCACTTTGAAGCAAAGTGCTAGTGTACTCTAAAGTTCGTCTTTAAAGCCTTTACGAACATGATAAATGAGTCGATTGTATGACTAATCACTTCATTATCACTTCTAATAGTGTAATATAGCATAACTCAACATTAAACATTCACTTGAAAGTTCGACTCAAGTTTGCTTCACTTTGAAGCAAAGTGCTAGTGTACTCTAAAGTTCGTCTTTACGAACATGATAAATGAGTCGATTGTATGACTAATCACTACATTATCACTTCTAATAGTGTAATATAGCATAACTCAAGATTAAACATTCACTTGAAAGTTCGACTCAAGTTTGCTTCACTTTGAAGCAAAGTGCTAGTGTACTCTAAAGTTCGTCTTTAAAGCCTTTACGAACATGATAAATGAGTCGATTGTATGACTAATCACTTCATTATCAAACGATTAAACATTCACTTGAAAGTTCGACTCAAGTTTGCTTCACTTTGAAGCAAAGTGCTAGTGTACTCTAAAGTTCGTCTTTAAAGCCTTTACGAACATGATAAATGAGTCGATTGTATGACTAATCACTACATTATCACTTCTAATAGTGTAATATAGCATAACTCAACGATTAAACATTCACTTGAAAGTTCGACTCAAGTTTGCTTCACTTTGAAGCAAAGTGCTAGTGTACTCTAAATTTCGTCTTTACGAACATGATAAATGAGTCGATTGTATGACTAATCACTACATTATCACTTCTAATAGTTAATATAGCATAACTCAAGATTAAACATTCACTTGAAAGTTCGACTCAAGTTTGCTTCACTTGAAGCAAAGTGCTAGTGTACTCTAAAGTTCGTCTTTAAAGCCTTTACGAACATGATAAATGAGTCGATTGTATGACTAATCACTTCATTATCAATGATTAATCATTCACTTGAAAGTTCGACTCAAGTTTGCTTCATTTTGAAGCAAAGTGCTAGTGTACTCTAAAGTTCGTCTTTAAAGCCTTTACGAACATGATAAATGAGTCAATTTATGACTAATCACTACATTATCACTTCTAATAGTTAATATAGCATAACTCAAGATTAAACATTCACTTGAAAATTCGACTCAAGTTTGCTTCACTTGAAGCAAAGTGCTAGTGTACTCTAAAGTTCGTCTTTAAAGCCTTTACGAACATGATAAATGAGTCGATTGTATGACTAATCACTTCATTATCAACGATTAATCATTCACTTGAAAGTTCGACTCAAGTTTGCTTCACTTTGAAGCAATGTGCTAGTGTACTCTAAAGTTCGTCTTTAAAGCCTTTACGAACATGATAAATGAGTCGATTGTATGACTAATCACTACATTATCACTTCTATAGTGTAATATAGCATAACTCAATGATTAAACATTCACTTTAATTTCGACTCAAGTTTGCTTCACTTTTGAAGCAAAGTGCTAGTGTACTCTAAAGTTCGTCTTTACGAACATGATAAATGAGTCGATTGTATGACTAATCACTACATTATCACTTCTAATAGTGTAATATAGCATAACTCAACGATTAACATTCACTTGAAAGTTTGACTCAAGTTTGCTTCACTTTGAAGCAAAGTGCTAGTGTACTCTAAAGTTCGTCTTTAAAGCCTTTACGAACATGATAAATGAGTCGATTGTATGACTAATCACTACATTATAACTTCTAATAGTGTAATATAGCATAACTCAACGATTAAACATTCACTTGAAAAGTTCGACTCAAGTTTGCTTCACTTTGAAGCAAAGTGCTAGTGTACTCTAAAGTTCGTCTTTAAAGCCTTTACGAACATGATAAATGAGTCGATTGTATGACAATCACTTCATTATCAACTATTAATCATTCACTTGAAAGTTCGACTCAAGTTTGCTTCATTTTGAAGCAAAGTGCTAGTGTACTCTAAAGTTCGTCTTTAAAGCCTTTACGAACATGATAAATGAGTCGATTGTATGACTAATCACTACATTATCACTTCTAATAGTGTAATATAGCATAACTAAATAATTAAACATTCACTTGAAAGTTCGACTCAAGTTTGCTTCACTTTGAAGCAAAGTGCTAGTGTACTCTAAATTTCGTCTTTACGAACATGATAAATGAGTCGATTGTATGACTAATCACTACATTATCACTTCTAATAGTTAATATAGCATAACTCAATGATTAAACATTCACTTGAAAGTTCGACTCAAGTTTGCTTCACTTTGAAGCAAAGTGCTAGTGTACTCTAAAGTTCGTCTTTAAAGCCTTTACGAACATGATAAATGAGTCGATTGTATGACTAATCACTTCATTATCACGATTAATCATTCACTTGAAAGTTCGACTCAAGTTTGCTTCATTTTGAAGCAAAGTGCTAGTGTACTCTAAAGTTCGTCTTTAAAGCCTTTACGAACATGATAAATGAGTCGATTGTATGACTAATCACTACATTATCACTTCTAATAGTGTAATATAGCATAACTCAATGATTAAACATTCACTTGAAAGTTCGACTCAAGTTTGCTTCACTTTGAAGCAAAGTGCTAGTGTACTCTAAAGTTCGTCTTTACGAACATGATAAATGAGTCGATTGTATGACTAATCACTACATTATCACTTCTAATAGTGTAATATAGCATAACTCAACTATTAAACATTCACTTGAAAGTTCGACTCAAGTTTGCTTCACTTTGAAGCAAAGTGCTAGTGTACTCTAAAGTTCGTCTTTAAAGCCTTTACGAACATGATAAATGAGTCGATTGTATGACTAATCACTACATTATCACTTCTAATAGTGTAATATAGCATAACTCAACGATTAAACATTCACTTGAAAGTTCGACTCAAGTGTGCTTCACTTTGAAGCAAAGTGCTAGTGTACTCTAAAGTTCGTCTTTAAAGCCTTTACGAACATGATAAATGAGTCGATTGTATGACTAATCACTACATAATCACTTCTAATAGTTAATATAGCATAACTCAAGATTAAACATTCACTTGAAAGTTCGACTCAAGTTTGCTTCACTTGAAGCAAAGTGCTGTACTCTAAAGTTCGTCTTTAAAGCCTTTACGAACATGATAAATGAGTCGATTGTATGACTATTCACTTCATTAATCAACGATTAATCATTCACTTGAAAGTTCGACTCAAGTTTGCTTCATTTTGAAGCAAAGTGCTAGTGTACTCTAAAGTTCGTCTTTAAAGCCTTTACGAACATGATAAATTAGTCGATTGTATGACTAATCACTACATTATCACTTCTTATAGTGTAATATAGCATAACTCAACAATTAAACATTCACTTTACTGTTCGACTCAAGTTTGCTTCACTTTGAAGCAAAGTGCTAGTGTACTCTAAACTTCGTCTTTATGAATATGATAAATGAGTTGATTGTATGACTAATCACTACATTATAACTTCTAATAGTGTAATATAGCATAACTCAACGATTAAACATTCACTTGAAAGTTCGACTCAAGTTTGCTTCACTTGAAGCAAAGTGCTAGTGTACTTTAAGTTCGTCTTTAAAGCCTTTACGAACTTGATAAATGAGTCAATTGTATGACTAATCACTCATTATCAATTCTAATAGTGTAAAACCATAACTCAAGGATTAAACATTCACTTGAAACTTCGACTCAAGTTGCTTCACTTTGAAGCAAAGTGCTTGTACTCTAAAGTTCGTCTTTAAAGCCTTTACGAACATGATAAATGAGTCGATTGTATGACTAATCACTACATTATCACTTCTAATAGTGTAATATAGCATAACTCAAGGATTAAACATTCACTTGAAAGTTCGACTCAAGTTTGCTTCACTCTGAAGCAAAGTGCTAGTGTACTCTAAAGTTCGTCTTTAAAGCCTTTACGAACATGATAGTATTATAGCATAACTCAAGGATTAAACATTCACTTGAAACTTCGACTCAAGTCTGCTTCACTTTCAAGCAAAGTGCTGTGTACTCTAAAGTTCGTCTTTAAACCCTTTACAAACATGATAAATGAGTCAATTGTATGACTAATCACTTCATTATCACTTTTAATAATGTAATATACCATAACTCAACGATTAATCATTCACTTGAAAGTTCGACTCAAGTTTGCTTCACTTTGAAGCAAAGTGCTAGTGTACTCTAAAGTTCGTCTTTAAAGCCTTTACGAACGTGATAATAATATAGCATAACTCATGGATTTAACATTCACTTGAAAGTTCGACTCAAGTTTGCTTCACTTTGAAGCAAAGTGTTAGTGTACTTTAAAGTTTGTCTTTTATGCCTTTACGAACATGATAAATGAGTCGATTGTATGTCTAATAACTACATTATCACTTCTAATAGTGTAATATAGCATAACTCAACGATTAAACATTCACTTGAAAGTTCGACTCAAGTTTGCTTAACTTTGAAGCAAAGTGCTAGTGTACTCTAAAGTTCGTCTTTAAAGCCTTTACGAACATGATAAATGAGTCGATTGTATGACTCATCACAACATTATCACTTCTAATAGTGTAATATAGCATAACTCAAGGATTAAACATTCACTTGAAAGTTTGACTCAAGTTTGCTTCACTTTGAAGCAAAGTGCTAGTGTACTCTAAAGTTCGTCTTTAAAGCCATTACGAACATGATAAATGAGTCAACTGTATGACTAATCACTTCATTATCACTTCTAATAGTGTAATAAAGCATAACTCAAGGATTAAACATTTACTTGAAACTTCAACTTAGTTGCTTCACTTTGAAGCAAAGTGCTAGTGTACTCTAAAGTTCGTCTTAAAGCCTTTACGAACATGATAAATGAGTCAACTGTATGACTAATCACTTCATTATCACTTCTAATAGTGTAATAAAGCATAACTCAAGGATTAAACATTCACTTGAAACTTCGACTCAAGTTTGCTTCACTTTGAAGCAAAGTGCTAGTGTACTGTAAAGTTCGTCTTTAAAGCCTCTACGAACATGATAAATGAGTCGATTGTATGACTAATCACTACATTATAACTTCTAATAGTTAATATAGCATAACTCAACGATTAAACATTCACTTGAAAGTTCGACTCAAGTTTGCTTCACTTTGAAGCAAAGTGCTAGTGTACTCTAAAGTTCGTCTTTAAAGCCTTTACGAACATGATAAATGATTGATTGTATGACTAATCACTACATAATCACTTCTAATAGTTTAATATAGCATAACTCAAGGATTAAACATTCACTTGAAAGTTCGACTCAAGTTTGCTTCACAATGAAGCAAAGTGCTAGTGTACTCTAAAGTTCGTCTTTAAAGCCTTTACGAACATGATAAATGAGTCGATTGTATGACTAATCACTTCATTATCAATGATTAATCATTCACTTGAAAGTTCGACTCAAGTTTACTTCATTTTGAAGCAAAGTGCTAGTGTACTCTAAAGTTCGTCTTTAAAGCCTTTACGAACATGATAAATTAGTCAATTGTATGACTAATCACTACATTATCACTTCTTATAGTGTAATATAGCATAACTCAACAATTAAACATTCACTTTACTGTTCGACTCAAGTTTGGTTCACTTTGAAGCAAAGTTCTAGTGTACTCTAAATTTCGTCTTTACGAACATGATAAATGAGTCGATTGTATGACTAATCACTACATTATCACTTCTAATAGTTTAATATAGCATAACTCAAGGATTAAACATTCACTTGAAAGTTCGACTCAAGTTTGCTTAACTCTGAAGCAAAGTGCTAGTGTACTCTAAAGTTCGTCTTTAAAGCCTTTACAAACATGATAAATGAGTCGATTGTATGACTAATCACTTCATTATCAACGATTAATCATTCACTTGAAAGTTCGACTCAAGTTTACTTCATTTTGAAGCAAAGTGCTAGTGTACTCTAAAGTTCGTCTTTAAAGCCTTTACGAACATGATAAATTAGTCAATTGTATGACTAATCACTACATTATCACTTCTTATAGTGTAATATAGCATAACTAAACAATTAAACATTCACTTTACTGTTCGACTCAAGTTTGCTTCACTTTGAAGCAAAGTGCTAGTGTACTCTAAATTTCGTCTTTACGAACATGATAAATGAGTCGATTGTATGACTAATCACTACATTATCACTTCTAATAGTTTAATATAGCATAACTCAAGGATTAAACATTCACTTGAAAGTTCGACTCAAGTTTGCTTCACTCTGAAGCAAAGTGCTAGTGTACTCTAAAGTTCGTCTTTAAAGCCTTTACGAACATGATAAATGAGTCGATTGTATGACTAATCACTTCATTATCAACGATTAATCATTCACTTGAAAGTTCGACTCAAGTTTGCTTCATTTTGAAGCAAAGTGCTAGTGTACTCTAAAGTTCGTCTTTAAAGCCTTTACGAACATGATAAATTAGTCAATTATATGACTAATCACTACATTATCACTTCTTATAGTGTAATATAGCATAACTCAACAATTAAACATTCACTTTACTGTTCGACTCAAGTTTGCTTCACTTTAAAGCAAAGTGCTAGTGTACTCTAAAGTTCGTCTTTATGAATATGATAAATGAGTCGATTGTATGACTAATCACTACATTATAACTTCTAATAGTGTAATATAGCATAACTCAACGATTAAACATTCACTTGAAAGTTCGACTCAAGTTTGCTTCACTCTGAAGCAAAGTGCTAGTGTACTTTAAGTTCGTCTTTAAAGCCTTTACGAACTTGATAAATGAGTTAATTGTATGACTAATCACGTCATTATCAATTCTAATAGTGTAATAAACCATAACTCAAGGATTAAACATTCACTTGAAACTTCGACTCAAGTCTGCTTCACTTTGAAGCAAAGTGCTGGTTTACTCTAAAGTTCGTCTTTAAAGCCTTTACGAACATGATAAATGAGTCGATTGTATGACTAATCACTACATTATCACTTCTAATAGTGTAATATAGCATAACTCAAGGATTAAACATTCACTTGAAAGTTCGACTCAAGTTTGCTTCACTCTGAAGCAAAGTGCTAGTGTACTCTAAAGTTCGTCTTTAAAGCCTTTACGAACATGATAGTAATATAGCATAACTCAAGGATTAAACATTCACTTGAAACTTCGACTCAAGTCTGCTTCACTTTCAAGCAAAGTGCTGGTGTACTCTAAAGTTCGTCTTTAAAACCTTTACGAACATGATAAATGAGTCGATTGTATGACTAATCACTTCATTATCACTTTTAATAGTGTAATATACCATAACTCAACGATTAATCATTCACTTGAAAGTTCGACTCAAGTTTGCTTCACTTTAAAGCAAAGTGCTAGTGTACTCAAAAGTTCGTCTTTAAAGCCTTTACGAACGTGATAATAATATAGCATAACTCATGGATTTAACATTCACTTGAAAGTTCGACTCAAGTTTGTTTCACTTTGAAGCAAAGTGTTAGTGTACTTTAAAGTTTGTCTTTTATGCCTTTACGAACATGATAAATGAGTCGATTGTATGTCTAATCACTACATTATCACTTCTAATAGTGTAATATAGCATAACTCAACGATTAAACATTCACTTGAAAGTTTGACTCAAGTTTGCTTCACTTTGAAGCAAAGTGCTAGTGTACTCTAAAGTTCGTCTTTAAAGCCATTACGAACATGATAAATGAGTCAACTGTATGACTAATCACTTCATTATCACTTCTAATAGTGTAATAAAGCATAACTCAAGGATTAAACATTCACTTGAAACTTCAACCTTAGATTGCTTCACTTTGAAGCAAAGTGCTAGTGTACTCTAAAGTTCGTCTTAAAGCCTTTACGAACATGATAAATGAGTCAACTGTATGACTAATCACTTCATTATCACTTCTAATAGTGTAATAAAGCATAACTCAAGGATTAAACATTCACTTGAAACTTCGACTCAAGTTTGCTTCACTTTGAAGCAAAGTGCTAGTGTACTGTAAAGTTCGTCTTTAAAGCCTTTACGAACATGAGAAATGACTCGAATGTATGAATAAACACTACATTATCACTTCCAATAGTGTAATATAGCATAACTCAACGATTAAACATTCACTTGAAAGTTCGACGCAAGTTTGCTTCACTTTGAAGCAAAGTGCTAGTGTACTCTAAAGGTTGTCTTTAAAGCCTTTACGAACATGGTAAATGAGTCGATTGTATGAATAATCACTACATAATCACTTCTAATAGTTTAATATAGCATAACTCAAGGATTAAACATTCACTTGAAAGTTGGACTCAAGTTTGCTTCACTCTGAAGCAAAGAGCTAGTGTACTCTAAAGTTCGTCTTTAAAGCCTTTACGAACATGATAAATGAGTCGATTGTATGACTAATCACTTCATTATCAATGATTAATCATTCACTTGAAAGTTCGACTCAAGTTTGCTTCATTTTGAAGCAAAGTGCTAGTGTACTCTAAAGTTCGTCTTTAAAGCCTTTACGAACATGATAAATTAGTCAATGTATGACTAATCACTACATTATCACTTCTTATAGTGTAATATAGCATAACTCAACAATTAAACATTCACTTTACCGTTCGACTCAAGTTTGCTTCACTTTGAAGCAAAGTGCTAGTGTACTCTAAATTTCGTCTTTACGAACATGATAAATGAGTCGATTGTATGACTAATCACTACATTATCACTTCTAATGTAATATAGCATAACTCAACAATTAAACATTGACTTGAAAGTTCGACTCAAGTTTGCTTCACTTTGAAGCAAAGTGCTAGTGTACTCTAAAGTTCGTCTTTAAAGCCTTTACGAACATGATAAATGAGTCGATTGTATGACTAATCACTACATAATCACTTCTAATAGTTTAATATAGCATAACTCAAGGATTAAACATTCTCTTAAAAGTTCGACTCAAGTTTGCTTCACTCTGAAGCAAAGTGCTAGTGTACTCTAAAGTTCGTCTTTAAAGCCTTTATGAACATGATAAATGAGTTGATTGTATGACTAATCACTTCATTATCAACGATTAATCACTCACTTGAAAGTTCGACTCAAGTTTGCTTCATTTTGAACAAAGTGCTAGTGTACTCTAAAGTTCGTCTTTAAAGCCTTTACGAACATGATAAATTAGTCAATTGTATGACTAATCACTATATTATCACTTCTTATAGTGTAATATAGCATAACTCAACAATTAAACATTCACATTACTGTTCGACTCAAGTTTGCTTCACTTTAAAGCAAAGTTCTACTGTACTCTAAATTTCGTCTTTACGAACATGATAAATGAGTGGATTGTATGACTGATCACTTCATTATCACTTTTAATAGTGTAATATACAATAACTCAATGATTAATCATTCACTTGAAAGTTCGACTCAAGTTTGCTTCACTTTGAAGCAAAGTGTTAGTGTACTTTAAAGTTTGTCTTTTATGCCTTTACGAACATGATAAATGAGTCGATTGTATGACTAATCACTACAATATCACTTCTAATAGTGTAATATAGCATAACTCAACGATTAAACATTCACTTGAAAGTTCGACTCAAGTTTGCTTCACTTTGAAGCAAAGTGCTAGTGTACTCTAAAGTTCGTCTTTAAAGCCTTTACGAACATGATAAATGAGTCGATTGTATGAATAATCACTACATTATCACTTCCAATAGTGTAATATAGCATAACTCAACGATTAAACATTCACTTGAAAGTTTGACGAAAGTTTAGTGTACTCTAAAGTTCGTCTTTAAAGCCTTTACGAACATGATAAATGAGTCGATTGTATGAATAATCACTACATTATCACTTCTAATAGTGTAATATAGCATAACTCAACGATTAAACATTCACTTGAAAGTTCGACGCAAGTTTGCTTCACTTTGAAGCCAAGTGCGAGTGTAATCTAAAGTTCGTCTTTAAAGCCTTTACATACATGATAAATGAGGCGATTGTATGACTAATAGCTACATTATTACTTCTTATAGTGTAATATAGCATAACTCAACGATTAAACATTCACTTGAAAGTTCGACTCAAGTTTGCTTCACTTTGAAGCAAAGTGCTAGTGTACTCTAAAGTTCGTCTTTAAAGCCTTTACGAACATGATAAATGAGTCGATTGTATGAATAATCACTACATTATCACTTCTAATAGTGTAATATAGCATAACTCAACGATTAAACATTCACTTGAAAGTTCGACTCAAGTTTGCTTCACTTTGAAGCAAAGTGCTAGTGTACTCTAAAGTTCGTCTTTAAAGCCTTTACATACATGATAAATGAGTCGATTGTATGACTAATAGCTACATTATTACTTCTTATAGTGTAATATAGCATAACTCAACGATTAAACATTCACTTGAAAGTTCGACTCAAGTTTGCTTCACTTTGAAGCAAAG
>QZGG01004392.1:0-14422 GCA_006409495.1 Sedum album
ATAAGTTGAAGAAGTCGTTTTGGGAGTACGCGAAGGATTCGAAGCTGAACGAACTTCTGGAGAAGAGTAAGAAATTAGCTGAAAAGGAAGGAAACGTAACGACTGCTTTGACATCTAACGAATCTCAACTTTTGCTCACTCGATCTTCAGGGTAATAATTATGCATTTTAGGACCCTTTTTTGTGTGCTCTTCTCTTAATTTTGATATTAGAGAAAATAATAATTTGCGACATTTCCTTTTCTCGCAAATGTTACAGTAACAACATGATTCTTTTGTGTACATGACGAGATATTTTACGGTATCTAATATTGAAACTTAACCGTGTGTAATCTTTGAATTGTTGTTCATTCACTCAAAGCCATTCTGCTATAAATATGAAGATGGGTATTTACATTTATGGTTTTTTTCGTCATTGCTTGTATGATCAGCTCATTAATATGCATTTATTTTGTTAACGGTTATAATAAAATACACATACAAACTTCCGGCATTATATAGTGATATTCAAAAAGGTCAGTAAGTTTTTAGGTGTAGCTTGATACCAGATCAAACGGCTTGTTTGCTTATACAATGTTGATTTTATTTTAATTCTGGAGCCAAGGTTGGCTTATGGGTAGTTTTTAGGTTGGAACATATTTGATGGAAAATGAAAACAAAATCAAAGCAACTCAGCATCTAACTATGTGTTAGTATTGCGGGTGCATGAGGTACTGGTTGAGAAACTCAGCATTGTGACTTTGCATTATTGATCAGCAAGTATCGCATTCTTGAATGCAAAATTTGTTAAGCTACTTTCTTCTGTCTAATTTAGGAGAGTTGTCTCTTTATGGACGTGCTCAAAGCTCTGTGGATTTTGCTTCATTGGAGGTATTGTGGTTGGTTACACCTTGAAAAGACGTGTCCGTCGCTTGGCTTCAAGACTTCTGAAGTGGATTAAGGATGATTGATGTTGTATAATACACCATAGCCTCAAGAGACCCATAAATTCAGGATTCATCACTTGTGTCATATACTTAGTTTACATTGTTTTCGCTAAATCTCATTTGTTTATATCATTTCAGTATTTCATGTCTATCAGCTTATACATTCTAGTTGTGCAGATATGTTTTCTTTTAGGAATTATTGCCGAAAACCACTCCTTATAGGGCGTAATTGTCGAAAACCACCCCTTATACATTTTATTGCCGAAAACCACCCTTTATTCGTTTCTTTTTTGTTGACCGACACATTTGATCGAAAAACATTCAATTAGTGTTAAATCTCCGTTAGATGGATTAATTAGGCATTAATTAGATTAATTAATTAACCTAATTAATTAGGCCTATAAGGGGTGGTGTTCGGCAATTACGGCCTATAAGAGGTGGTTTTTGGCAATCTCCGACGGGTGGTTTAACCTAGTTATTTGATGCACAATTATTTGCATATCGATTGAAATATATTACTATATTCTATATTAGACTTTTTGTGCAACAATTACTATATTCGATTGAAGTAAAGTAAATATGAAAGAAGTTAGGAGTAAAATGAGACTCTTTATGCTTTATATATACGATAGATGGATATATATATGTAGAGGTTGTATCATGTGGATCCTCTCAATTTGGTGGACTCGTGGATCCCCTCTTGCATCCGTTGATTGCATTTTTTGGATGCATCAGATTGCGCCACGTATGTGCATTTGTCATGTGCACATCACTTGTGCATATGACAAATGTACACGTGCAAGTCACATGCTTCATTAATGCGTTGGCACAATCTGGTGCGTCCAAAAAATGCAATCAACCGGTGCAAGAGGGGATCCACGAGTCCACAAAATTGAGATGATCCACATGATACTTTCCCTATATATATATGATGGAAAGAGATCAAGGAGGACATCCATTTATACGTAGGCCAGTAGGACATCATCTCAACCATTTATTTCTAATAATCTAATAATTGAATTGGTCGATTAGATAGACAGACGGAGTAATACAAAAGTGTGAAATATTGTATAAAATTAAAAAAAGGGTCAGAGAATTTAGAGATACGGGTGGTTTTTGGCAATTACGGCCTATAAGAGGTGGTTTTCGGCAATTATCCCTGTTGAGATTTGGGGTTGAATTAATTAAATTTTATTAACCTAATTAATTGAATTAACCTAATTAATTAACCTAATTAATGCCTAATTAATCCATCTAACGGAGATTTAACACTAATTGAACATTTTTCGGTCAAATGTGTCGGTCAACAAAAAAGAAACGAATAAAGGGTGGTTTTCGGCAATAAAATGTATAAGGGGTGGTTTTTGACAATTACACCCTATAAGGAGTGGTTTTTGGCAATAATCCCTTTCTTTTATCTGCAAAATTTGTGCATGCCATTGAACCCTAAGTCAACCATTCGAGTTGTTTTAACTGACAGTAAGAGCAGCTTAGTACAAACCCAAGGCATTCAACTGTGCTTACACTCCATTTGAAATTCAAACCAACAAAAACATTATTCTATAACATGTTTGCTCATAAGAGTTCACATGCTATTTTTTGAAGATGGTGCTCTACAAAATTGTTCCACAAATTTTCACATGGCCTTTCTGTCACATATTTTATTTGCAGACAAAGGCACATCCATCAATGATACCCTCTACCATTCAAATTGCTAAAACTTAAAACCAATCCAAATATAACTGAATAAACAACAATGTTGGAAATGGACATACAAATAATCCAACACAAGCTCCTCCAAATGTTTCTAGCATTAGATATTCTTGACCATACTCAGATTCAAAGTGATGAAACTGATCAAATGAATGTGTGGGTGGGTTGGCTTTCTGAAGTCAAAGTCTCAATACCTGTCATAAGCACTTTTTTCAGAATCTTTTATATGAATGTTTGTGTCATGTCTTCCCTTTCATTGGATCCCATACTTCACTTTTTCTACTTGTTCAACATGTCACACAAACACATACCTGGTTGATCATAAAACAAACACAATCTTTTTTGACCAAATTCATCTCTTGGATTCCAAATACCATACTCCACTGCTACACCAGCATGTCAAGAGTGTCAAAGGTAAAAGATACTAATCAACATCACAGTTTAAAGTCCTTTAGTAGCATGCAAAAAAAGAATCAAAGTCTTTATAGAATAACAAACAATATCCTTAAAAGAACAGACTCTTGGTGACAGAGTTAAATCAATAGATGTAGCTGTTGTCCAGAGCAGCTGTTATCACCATATGACTGACTTGTTAAGTCTGAGGTTCTGAAGACATAAAACTCATCTTGAAAACCTCGTTATTGAGCTGATTATGAACATAGTTGATGTCTTGGATGAGCACCAACACAGTAATTAACAACTGCCTTGTGCAAATACTGAATGAATGTGACTCATGATCTTAGTTCTAACAACCTACTTCTATTAGACTCTCTACTGCAAGCTAAAAATAGTAAGTAATTAACCAGATATGATGATGCGGAAAAAAGTAGTATGGAATGGATCAAACCGCAACCGATGTCAAAACAGCGCTAGGTTTCGCCATGTGGGAAAACAGGGTTGGCGACTAAGCGGAAAAATTCTGTTCAGGTGAGGCAATGGTTACACTGGAGTGGGTAATGCTTCTAGCAACTGGTGTAGAAACTCTAGTGGTTACCGTCGGTGAGGCTGCAATATATTCAAGATGTCATTAGCATTTCTTCATAAAATGAGTTAAAAAGTGAAATGATGCAACCAAAAGTGCTTATCAGATGAAACCATCGGATTTAATGAACCTATTGTAGGAGTACGCGGCAAATTGGAAGGAAGGGCTAGAATCCCTGCTGAGTTGTAACTTTGCTGCCAGTAAGGATGTTGGAACATTTGCGGTGGATATTGAGTCCCATAACCTTGAGCATGGGCAATCTGATTCCCATACGGTCCATAGTAAGGATATAAATTAGGATACGAGTTAGGCTGGACAGCTACTCCTGGTGAGTAATAAGGAGAGTATTGCTGATTCCCATAACCACCATAATAAGTCTGCATTAAATCATTTCAACATCAGCAAAATGCAAGTTCTCTACGAAACGTAACGCGGTTAAAATCTAGTCAGTATATCAGCAAGGCACGAACCGATGGAGGAGGATATATGGCATTATGGGAATATCCTGAGTACCTAAAATCATCATCAACAGCAAACAAAATTTTAAAAAATCTGCATAAGAATCAGGCCTTGTGGTACCATTAATTGTGTGCTTACCCATAGGCTGAATAAGGTACTGGGAATTGAGCAGCAAGAATGGGGGAGATGAGCTGGCTGAGGTACCAAGGCTGGAAGTGGCCTAAACCTTGCTGCTACAACACCTCCAACATTTAAGACCCATGTTACTATTATTCAGTTGTATGTCCCACAAAGTTACTCAAAACAGTGAGGAAAGCAAAATAATAGTACCACTTCAGTAACTTATTCAAGCATGACAATCAATAGCTTGATTGACTGGAAATTTTGAAGTACATACATTGTTGATTATGAGTTAGACTGGAAGCAGAAATGTACAAACCTTGATGATGAGGAGGAGGGAACTGAGGGTAAGGCTTGGTGGCACCAAGAATTGCAAGATTACAATTGGCTCTTCTTCCATCAATGACTGGTGAAGGGTTTTGACAAGCTCTAGCAGCTGCATTTGGGTCCTTGAATGTAACCTGGATGGAGAAAATCATGCAGAAAAATAAGTAGTGACATGAGATTGAGTAAAAAAGGAAAAAGAGGCACACTTACAAATCCATATCCTTTGGATTTTCCAGTGTGCTTATCAGTGATGACAACAGCTTCATGAATCTCTCCAAACTGCTCAAAATACCTCCTCATTGTGTCCCTTTGAGTCTCCCAAGCTAACCCACCCACAAATAACTTAGTGTATGTGGTGTCATTCAGCATCTGATGAAATGGCCTTTGCTGAGCCATTTCAACACAAACAACAAGAACCCAATTGCCAGTGAAGTTTGGATTTCAGCTATGAATTATGAGAAGAGAATAAATGGAAGAAAAAAAATGAAGGCTTTGGACTGCTAGTGCTCTAGTGTTTCTCTGCTATCAGCTGTTCTTCTCCTATTGATTCCTTTGACAACTTTTTGACACTCCAACACAATTCCTTGTAGATTTATCCAGAACAAATGAATCATAACATTCCTGTTGGAGCTGATCAGAGACTCTAAATATGTAAAACAAATACAGTGAGAAAGACTAAAGCTACAAACTTTAATCAACAAAACACAAGAAACATCAGTAGTGAGATTTTTAAGGTCAGGAGTATCAGCAGCATTCAGCAAAACAATACTGTGTGAAAAAGAGAATGCAGAAAAAGCTGCTGGTGGGGTTCCACTACAGTTGGATTATGAATATAAAAAATTGAAATAAAATATATATTTTATAGAGATGCATTTTATCAAACAGTTGGCAGGTGTGGGACTGAGAGTCTGAGAGTGATGAAATCTTCCTCTTCGCCATTGCTTGGTGTTGTTCTCCCCTATCATTATTCACACATACATACATTTGTCTGCTCTGCTTCGCTGGACTCAACTACCAAATCCTCTCTTCTTCTCTGCTACATTCATGTTTCTTCATTCAAGTTTTGATATGAGAAAACTACTAAGTATTGTCATAAAGACAAATAAGAAAACTTATGAGAAAAATTAATATTAATGGTTGATTTTGATAAACGGATGTTTAATATTATATTTTGTTTAAAAAAACAGTTGTACACGTAAAAACCATACTGGTTTGAGATGGATAGTTTTATAGAATTTTATTCTCATCTGTTGAATTATTATAAATGTAGATTGCAAAATTCATGGAAATCCGTTGCATTGCCGCCAATTTGTTGAAAAATTACATAATATAGATTTTATGCAAAATAATGTATAAATAGAAAAATATGTTAGACAATAATAGGGGAAAAAGATCAAGGAGAATGAATTTCATTTCGTGAAACCGTGAGACACAATCTAAATCGTTAATTACTAATAATTCACAGAATGAAATTTAAACAAAAAATAATTGTCTTTTTGTTGCAACCATCAAATTATAAATCGTTGCAACCAACCACCCGTATGTTTTGCATAGCCAACCATCAAATTATAAAAAATAATTTTGATTCTAACCATCCATTTAATCAAATTAACGATTGAAATTTTGTCTTTTCGTTTCACAAATCTTATCCCAACAATAATTATGTTTTTGTTCCTTACAGTAGTCGGGGGCAAGAGAGTAAATATTTGTTTGGGTCTACAGATGAATTTAAATGACCTCATTTGTTCTAAATTGGGCCTTTTTTCTCTCGTATTTTACTCTAAATTTTTTAGCGGACCTGAAGCTAGGGCTTCACTCACCTCTGATTGGACCAGCCCTGCTTGCAGTAGATTTGTATCGGCCCGAAAGGAAGATATTCACGCCTTAAAACAAATCATTCAAAATGAAAATATTTGAATTTCATGTGTTTGTTTACTTTTCTTTTTACCCTTCTTAATATTTATTTGTTAAATTTTTCAATCATTATCAACCACGCATGTTATCTTTTAATTATGTTTATCGAAATAACTCATTCGCAACCACATATTATCTATTTTTTCGTTTCTTAAAAATTATGAAATATATATTTTTGGACACAAATGGGGAATGAGTGTTTTAATATAGGAAAATATTCATACAAAATTAAAGAAAAAATTATAGAAGTGATACCCATTTTTTGTTTATACATAAGATTTCCCAACATGATGATCCATACACACTTACAAAAATCAATTTAAATTTAAATTCATTACAAAAATCACACAATTTTTACATGAAGCAATTTAACCAAAGAACAAATGTTCCACAAGGGAATCATATATATCAACAATCCAAGTAAACCAAACAGATCTTCATATGCCAACCAACAATCATGTAAACTTTGTTGTTTCATTTTATCTACACTTTTCTGCAAACTCTAGCATCTGTGTATATTCTACCTGGCTTGCATCGGTATCCCTTGCTCGGCGCGCAATGGCTGTCTTTAGAGCATATACACATACCCTCAAGTGCACATCCATCGTAGTCGACAGTCACTCCATTTTTGAGTCCAAGAACTTTGTCAGTCCATTCACTAGAAAATAGTCCATTTGGATCATATTTATCCTTCACGTTCAAGAACTCTTTTCCATTCTTGTACTTATCAAATGCCCCGATGAAAGCTAAGTTCCGGTTTTTACCCCAATGCGGAAGGCCACCGTATTTGAAGATACCCATTTGCTCAATTTCCTCATACACATCCTCAAACATTCTAGGAGTCTTTGGATCCTTGCTTCTGTAATATGTAATGTCGAAATCGATCGAATCTTCTTCTTTCCCCAAAAACGAGTTTGAGGCTTTTACATATCGCATGAGTATTCCTAAGTAAAGGTCCAAACCACACATGGATTTTGGGACTAGTTTCTCTAGACTTTGTATGTCTTCTATGAAACTCTTCACTTTGGTTAATGAGACACTGAATGTCGTTTGGAAGAAAAACTGCCCGTTGATTCGGGGATCCCACGCGCAGAAGTTGTCTCCCTCGCCTTCTAGGCACGTTGACGATGCTTGTAGCCGGTTCTGATATCCGATCACCGGGTATCCCGTAAACAGAATATCTACATACAGACATGTAAAACTCTTATTTAAATTTTTTCCTCACTTTGTTAAGAAATACAGAGTTCATGAAAAACATGATTTTTGCATACCATTGAAGTTTGTCAATCCAAATGCAGTTGTTATGAGAGTGAATGTTATGATACTTGCACTGGCACATTTTCCATCAGCAAATTGTAGAAATTCTTGACTCTCCTCTGTTTGAAAACAAATATTAAGCACATTACTTCTAATTTAGAAAACTTGGTAAAGGAATTTTTGTAACAAAACTGACCTGTAGCCCTTACAAATTCGAGAAGAGCACTTGATTGTGGTCGAAATCCGGTGAACTCAAAAAGCCCGTCACCGGATGTGGTGGAAGGAACCCGGTCATCAACTCGGTACACTGCTTTGTTTTGACTTAGGTACCATGTTATGTCAGCAAACTCATGTTCCTTACCAAAGTTAGCGGCTCTGTCCGCCAAATCGGTGTCATCCTCGCTTTTGTAAGTTATTGATCTCTTGAATATAGGCTGAAGTTTGAATGTCATCTGAAAAATTGTACAACAAAATCTTAGCCGCGTATTTTTGAATTGAATTGAACTGAATTACTAAATTTAACGTAATAAAATTAAATTGAACGATTGGATTTCTGAAAAGATACCTGAGAAATGACACCTAGGACTCCGAGATTGGTCCGGACAGCATTGAGATCAGTGAGATTGTTGGTGCTATCAAGATCCCTAACCTTAACATACCCATCTTGAGCTGATCCAGGGCTCACTATTCTGAGCCATACCACATAATCATGGACAGAGCTACCTAAACCCCATAATGAGCTCCCATGTGCACCGGTCCCGAGCATTCCTCCGACGGTTAGACCAGACCAATAAGGTGCATAAGGCAAAGCCAATCCAACATTAGCTGCTTCATTAATAAGGTCCTTGAGCAACATTCCACTTTCAACCGTCATCTCCATTTTCGAACTATCGATTTTTACTACACGGTTTAAATTCTTAGTACTTATAAGCCATCCTTTATCCCCGTCAGGACATACAAGTTTAGGAATGCTGTGGGAGGATTGAGTTGCAACTTTTATCTTCAATCCGGCCTTGGTGGCAAACGAGACGATGTTGATCAATTCTTGCTCTGTAGCCGGATATGTAGCAGTGGCTGCTTTGCATATAGACCTGTCAGGAAATGATCCATAAGAGTTTGTTATGGTGCAACTATTATCAGTGCATGTTATAGGCTCTTCAGGTATCCCGGAAACTGTCGTAAACATCGAACAGAACATCATCGTTAAACATGTTAACGTTGCAACTTTGTTCCTGAACATGTTCAGGATAGCTATGGATGATTTTTGCTAAAGGATTTTGAGTAATAAATTTAATTTGAAGGCAACCAAAGATGGTGTAAAGCTTTGAAAATCTGAACTTGGAAGCTAAGATGACATGATGAGCATTTATATAGCAAAAACAAGTTACGAAAACTTGTAGTAGTTATGATAAACAAGTTGATCATTTGAGCAAAATTGACTTTGAATTTGGCAAAATACAACTGCTGCTGTTTTTGTTTATATAGACTAAATTGACGTTGAATGGGTAAATTGAGAACTCTTGTATTAAGAGATTAAATCTTCCTGCTTATGCAATTTGGCTCTACGCATATAGATCAAATTGGAACCGGGAGATTATCCAATTTGTTTGTCATAACATTTTTTTGAATTATGTTTTTATTTATAAATGCTTGCATGGGGTCATAAAAATGAATATATATAAGAAATGATTCAAGAAGGAGCACATATCATTTCGGCTGTTGATTTCTGTCCGTTGGTTTGATTAATCTAACGTTTGAGATTAAAGTTGGTTTTTGATTTATTAAGCATTTTGATTTGCAAAAAACACAGACGGTTGGAGTTGACGATTATTTTTGATTATATCTCATCCATTGAATTTTTAGAGATCAATGATGAATATTATGTCACACAGTCTTACCAAAAGTTAAATGTCCTATTCGAACTTTACTCTATAAATTAAAGTATTTGATAGTAAGAAATATAAATTGTCTTTTGTTGCATCTGACTAGCGTTGCTTGGTAATTGACTGTATAATATAAGTATGAATATGTTGGAAAAGGACATGGATGGATAGGGACAAAATCAGTATTACATATTTTTTACTAAAAATAGCATCGCTAACGTGCTTGGACCAACACACGTGGTTTATATCGCTTTCCTACAAGAAAAACACTTTGAATGAGTCCCTTAGTTGTTGTACTTAAATATGCAACTTGAAGCTGATTTAAAATGATGTTATTTTAGTACATGTTCAGTAATTTTAAATTTGAGATATAGTAAAATTGGGAAGATCCGGAGAATATTAAATCTTTATTTTTGATTATTTATTTTATTTGTTTGTCCGAAAAGTAAAATGATAGGAAATTAGTTGAAGGAAAAATAATGATATTTATTCACAATGCTTTCACTTGAAAATAATTCAAACACAAAATGGTGGTTTGAAATGCAAATTCAACTACTTAAAATTCAAAATAACTAAACAAAAATCATATCACCATTGCAAAAAGTTGACCAAATTGACTAAGGGTTGTTGAGAAAAAAATCATGGTCCAAATTAGTATGCAATCTGCAAGAAAAAAGGATCCATAAATTTCCAGCACATCATTGTTGTTGAATTTTGTTCTCTCCTTTCCAAGACAATTCTCATTATCAATGAACATCTAAGTTAACGCCTGGCTTTTGTCAAATCTTCTAATCCGAGTAGAGATAATAATAATTTTTAATTAAATTTGACGATTGTATTTAAAGTTCTAGGTAGAGTAAGGATACTTTTAATTCAACTATTTTTATTCATTAGTGAAATCATGTATCACATTCTTACAAAAACTAGGTTACCTATAATAATCTTTTCATCTCTTGTCGTTGTAGTCTAACATTTAAACAATTTTTTCAATATTTTTGAATTTGAATCGTGTGTTTGTAAATGTTTTATGGAATTAAATAAAATAAAATTTTGTTATATTGAATATTATAAAATGTTTTAATATAAACAATAAATGAAAAGCTTGCAACTTTGTTACAAACACACAAAATGACAAAATTATTAAATTAAAATGCATGGTGGTCATAGGCCATATCTTGTAACTAGCAACAGTAAATATTATTTAAGGTCATAATCATAAGAGCAATACAACGTGCACGGAAACAACTTCCTAAACAGTAAAACATTAATGCTATTTAATAAACACTTGCACTTTAATTAAAAGTCATCGTCATCTTATGTCAAATTGCAAATCTTTGCTTGAAAATGAAGTGGCTGAAATTATCAAATCAATAGCTGTCGAGGTGTTTTAATTAATTAAGACATGTGTTAATAAGTAAATTCCGAATTAAGACAAAGAACACAATGCAATATCATGTTAACACTTGTCATATTTATATAGCTAGTTGAATTCGGAATCATATCATATACAACATGCAAAATTCAAAATCTAAAAAATCAATGTAAAATGTCGACGTACGTTTGATCTGATATATACATCGAAACGATGTTGTTTTCAAACTCAAATTCTTAATTTTTGAATCCTTTAGAAAACGATATAATTTTGATATCAATAACTCAAAATGACACCGTTTAATTTTTAACTGCAAGATGCTTTTGGTGGCATGACTGCATGAGATCCCAATCCGTCAGATTATTACTAACAAATGGACAGTGTCGAGACATTTATTGAACCCGTCAATATTTACCTAATAAATTAAAAACCGAACAAGATTAAATCGTGAGTAATAATATAATGTTAATATTGGACTCTATCTGTTTCCCTAGTTGCAATTTACTAGGGGCAGCAAGCCAACCTTGATTTCCAAAAATTGTATTCATACTGTATGACAGATTTGGTGTTGATTTTTTATTGGCATGCTTTAAAACTAATTTACTTAATTAATCTAAATGTACCTATCGGATTAATTTTTTTGTTGTTTGAAATAATTTTTTAAAGTAATATATTTGATGTGAGTTAGTTTCTAGAAGAACAATTAATTAATGTGAGACATGGGGACAACATCTCAATTTTTGGATTCATTAATGTAACGGTTGAGATTAAAAGTAATTTTTAATTAATTTGATATTGAATTGGCAAAAAAACGTGTCAGTTGATGATTGACGGTTATCAATCTTAAAAGTTGAATTAATGAAAATCAACGGTTGAGATGATGTCATTCCGTCTCTAAAAAACTTACCCGTCCTTCTAAAACTTTATCCTATTTGATGTATTCGTATTCATTTACTCACCATACCAAATTTATACATCAGTCAACAACACAAGTCGCAAAAAACAAACAAACATTCATTAACAACAAGGAAAATTACAAAAAATTATGAATTATTTTTTGTTAAATTATGATTCAATGGTCAAATATAAAATTAGACGCTGGTTTAAAAATGGTCAAAATTTTAACAAAACATGGATTATTTATATGATCACTCTTGTGTAAAAATGACGTCACAAATATGTGTGTGGCATTAAATAAGTTTGGATGGTTCAGTACAATGAAAGGTTAGAGGTAAACAGCTACTAATTTTTTTAAATTGCATAAATTTCACAAAACATAAATTTTGTAAATAATTTTATAATTCCGTTCTAACATTTCCTTATATTCTCAATAGAACTTTGTATAAGATTACAGTATTAATTCAAAGGGTTATGATGAAGGCTCAAGAGAAACATAGAATTATCATGAGATGAGAATAATGTTAATAGTTGATTTTCATTAATATTAAGGTTGATATTAAAAATATGTATATTAAATTTGATGACTAAGTTTGCAAAATTCAATAGTGACAGTTTTCAATAAACGGTTGAAATAATAATATAATATCTTTCAATTTTACAATAGAATTCGGTTCTTAAGGGACATTAAAATTTTGTAAGACAGAAAAACATCATCTCAACCGTTAATTTTAATTAGGCTTACGGTTGAGATTAAATAAATTATGAATTAAAATAGGTGATCGAATTAGCAAAATACACGGGCGGTTGAGAATGACGGTTATCAATATCAACCGTTGGATGAATTGAAATCAACAGTTGAGATAATGTCCTTCCGTCTCTCAAAAATTTGTATGTCCTCCTAAAACTTAATCCTTTTACAATATATTATATTTTTCGAAAAATAACCTTTTCCATTGATTAAAAATCTATAACCAAAGAAACACAACTCATTACAATCATGGACACGCCACCTTTTCTGAACATATCTTGTACTGATCATATTTAACACCAGTGATGTTCTTATAGTTGGATTCTATCTAAACTATATTTTTAGCAAATGGACAATGTCGAGACATCCAATGAACCTGTTATTGCTTGCTAAACAAATTCGGTACTTAAAGATTAAGTTGACCGGACTTCGCTTAGATTTAACACTCAAATAATGTTACCTTAAAATCTATAAATTCAATCTCCACATTTTATTTAGAAACTCAATTTATTTTGAATTATTGGTCTAATCAACATCAACGATTGTTATTAATCTTAACTCGGGGTTAAGTTCTAGATAGACATGTAATTTTTGTGAGACGGAGGGACATCATATCAACCGTTGATTTGTTTGATATTGCGATTGAGATTAAAGTTGGTTTTTGATTAAATTGAGTGGTTGGATTTGCAAAATGCATGGGTGGTTGAGAGTGACGGTTATTAATATCAATCGTTAGATTAATAGAAATCAGCGGATGAGATGATGTCTCTCCGTATCACAAAAAATTGATGGTCTCTCCGTATCACAAAAAATTGATGGTCTCTCCGTATCACAAAAAAATTGATGGTCCTCCTAGAACCTTATCCTCTTAACTCGTACTACGTATTTGCTAACACAATTTAGAACCATTAGAACATTGTACATATTCAGTCATTTTGTATGCCCAAAATGACTCCTGTAAGTTATCATCACAATCGAATCGGACCCATACAGTCTACAACCAAATACAATATATATTCAAATTTTTAATTTTTAATTTATTCGTAAAAGGACGTAATTTTGGTCAGAAATATATCAAAACGACGCTGTTTAACTAAAACCCAAATTTAAAATTGTTGAACCCTTTACATAACTACATAATTTTAATCTCATTATGTCAAAACGACGTAATTTAATTTTTAGACGGAAAGTGATGGCGGCAACACTAGTTCTCAATCCCATCACAACATGTCAAAGATAAAAATCAGATAACTTAAAAATTATTTCAACAAAAGGCAATGTCACTTGTCATTGTAATTAATCAATGGTGTAAACATATTGAATGTCAATCGCTTACTGGTATCAATGACCAAAACTTGTAGATTTAAACAATAACACGTCAAAACACATATTTAGATATCTGAACATGCACTTGAATTTGAAACGTATGTAATACACATCTATGAAATAATACTTCACAAACATGCATATTCTAAGAAATGAATAGCAAGATTAGTTGAAATTTAACATCGTCAACTATAAAAAATAGCACAATATTCACAGATAGACTAATGCAGAACACTGATTTACTCAGTCACAATTACTAGTTGTCTATGATAGGTTAGGGCAATATATTTAGTGAATTCTGTAACAGTTTATCACATATTCAGCAGATACGATAAAGTAAAGACACATGATCTTTGTTAACCCACAAATGTTCTTAATGTGGGAGTTTCCCGAACTCTGCTAAAACATGATTCACTATTAGAGTTAGTACAACCATACAACAATCCCTCTTGTCCGACCTATACTACAATTCACATAAATATGCGGCTTCTGCCAAA
>QZGG01004393.1:0-14458 GCA_006409495.1 Sedum album
TGATGAAACCAATAGCATATTCACCTATGCGAGGATGCCTTAATATGGCCACTTCCTTGAACGCCTGTGAGTTCTGGTCTGCAGTGAAAATAGAATATCAGGCATATTTAACCTTTACCAGAGATAATATATCTATCTTGAAGATACACTGGAAAATATCAAATTATACCTGGTGATATAGCAGAACTAATTTGCTTTGATGCATTGTAAATATGCCGCACAAAAGGCATCCGTTTGATGAACCACTCCCCAAGACTAAGAACAGATGTCCCCAGCCAAGATGACATCAAAACCCCAACCAAGAAGATAAAAGTTATAGAAGTTATGAACCCAAGACCTACGAGGGACACATAGGGATTAAACGAATTTACATGAAAACCATCAAAAATGGTCACAATCTAAAAAGTTCCCACACCCCGAGATCAAGGATTGCAAAATGCACACACATAAAATGTATTGCTAAGTTCAAACTTACTAGATATTTTTTAAAGGGAATAACAAGGAAAAACAAATATTATAAGAACAATCTAAAATATTAAATCCTTACCGAATATGTTAATTCCAAGATGAGCATATATCGGGGAGAAGAAGCCATCGACAAAATGAATGAACCACCAAGTTATATAAAATGTGATTGCAATGGGTAATAAGATAACACTGTAAAAATCGCAAAACATTTGGTGTAAGTGAAATCTGTCTAATCCAACCAAGCACAATACAATATTCAGCGGTATCCACAAAAGAATTAAGATGCCAAAATCTGTAAAATTATGTCGGTCATTTTAACTACTATTCGTGCTGTTATCCAAAACATGGTAAATTATGCATATTTGGTTATGTTCAATCACGAATGGTGAACGCGGTAACTAAGCAGACATGGTTGTATATCAAGGAATAATTTTCCCTTTCAACTTCAAACAAAAGCGATCAATTTCCACTAAAACAGAATTTCCCTAACTATATAAAGTGCGCACATTTAAGTTTCAGATCCCGAAAGAAAATCCTACTAAACTACAGCAACACTAGAAGTACAGGACCCATAGTCTACAAAATAGCCCAGATTAGCATGATACACGCTAGCCTACTACTAAGACCACCTCGTAGACATTAAATGCGTCAACTTTAAGTTCCTCATTACAAACATGCAACCAAGAACACAATTATTTCAAAGTCACTGCAATGTATGAATAAATTCACCATCCAGTCATAAACTTTTTTGAGGCCCAGCTTCTGATAAATCTGGAGGAAGACTACACAGAAAAAAGACAGCCTCAATCAGAAATGCAGCATTACAATTGAAATTCATACGCTAATATGATATCATGGAAAGATGAAACCCTAACTCTGACTACCCTAAATCACAAGGGAATAAACCTCTTTACCGGTGTGGAGGGACGAGGAGCTTGAGGCGGTGGAGGAGGAGGGCTTGGCGGTGTCGTCATCGTCGACGGGAATGAGGAATTCGCGATCACTGTTGGTCGGCGTCCGTAAACACGGAAAATATCAAAACGGCGACGCATCAAGGTAATTCGTCAAATACACTTTTGTATTAAAATATCATTGTCATGTGATTTAGCTTCATTTTTCCTTTGTTTCTTTATAACATTTATTTATATTAAAAAATAACTATGTTAGACATGCGCGCTTGATTGGCTAAACATGCTTGTCAATGATTGGGTGAAGGTGTCCGTTGTGACCTGTGCTACTAATGATTAGAATAGGATTCTCGTGTATGAGATCTTAGACGAATTGTACCCATTGTAACCACCGCTATCAAAAAAAAATAACTATGTTGATATTAATAATCGTCAATTTTATAAAATTATAATTTTAAAAATTCAATCAAATATAACTATCCCACGTGTGTTCGGGGTCGACAGACAGCAGACTCATGCTAAACATCCAAATTCCACTGTCACTGATGAGGACTAGCGCTCACTTAATGTGAACTGTCCCAACACAATCTCAAGTATGAATTGGGATTGGCGTATTCACTACTCATCTTCGCAGTTTTCTGCAAGTGTGTTCACATCTGCATTGCATGCTATATGAACCTGAATCACAAGTCTTTGGTATTGACTAATGTTTTTGGCACACCCAAGAACAATTTTATTGTCACTCAAAAACCAAACAATGTCTTAATGATGATATTTATAATTTTCAAACTTTGACAGCAGTTTTTACAAGATAATAATGCATAACTCCACCTCCATGAAGAAGATTTATTGACCAGTTTTGACCTGTTGTTGAGAATTTTAAACAGTAGAAGTACATAAAAAATCTTAAACTAAAAGAACTGTCAGAAAGCAAAGATATTTTAGTCAACATTATTATTAATAAATCCAACAAGCATTACAACAGGAGCATAAATGCATCGAAACTCACTTTCTTGATTTCGAGCTCTTTTTGAGCTGTTGACTCTTTCCACTTCCAGTTCCAGTCTTTGCCCCACTCATAAAAACTATAGCCTTTAGAATTCTTGGTATGAGCCTCACATTTCACACTGCTCGACTTCCAGCCTCTTTTACTAGTCTTCCAAAAGCCAATTAGCAGTCCTCTTGTTTGCTCCTGCAGCTCGAGACCTAAGAGAATCCTCTCCTGATTTCATTTTCTGGGTATGTGTCAAGTTCGTTGCTTTAGGCTGATTTTGGTTGATTGGATTTTGGGATTTTAGGGTTTTGTACTAATGTTTGAGGTGTTGTTGCTTGCTGTTTCATTGGTGTTTTAGTTGGTTTTGTGATGTGTTATTTTGATTTGCGTTTGTTCATCTAGTGTTCATCGATTTGATAAGTTGTGTTTTTATATCATATTTTGCTCTCATATGGTCTGATTCTGGTATATGCTTTTCTGGATCTTTGCAGATTTCCTGTTTCAGGATGTGTTTTAGTGGACTCAGTCCCTGTCTACATCATTGTTCAATGAATTGATGATTTTGAAGTATATATTCCCGGATCAGTTGAGGTTTTTCAGTGTCAAGATTTTTGAAGCGAGGACTTGTATCTAAGAACTTAGTATGGTGACTCATAGTAGTTTACTGGCTGCTTTGTTTCGGCTTCTCATTTGGGTGGTGACATTCAATATTAGATTGGGGTATGGTACGATCACTGATGTTTTCTGCTTGAAGACCTTGAAGGAGTCTATCGGTGACCCATTAGGCTCCTTGTCCTCATGGAATTTTAATAATACTTCAGAGGGCTCGATATGTAGATTTTCTGGAGTGGAATGCTGGCATGATGATGAGAACAAGGTACTGAACTTAAAACTAGCTGGTTTCGGTTTAACTGGTCCTTTCCCCTCGGGCCTTAAGAATTGTTCAAGCTTGACAGGCCTTGATCTCTCTAGCAACAACCTGTCAGGGGCTCTTCCAGCTAAAATTTCTATTGAGGCTGCCTTTGTTACCACTCTTGATCTCTCGTCAAACAAATTCTCCGGAGTTATACCTGAAAATTTAGCAAACTGTACCTATCTGAATGTGCTGAGGCTCAATGGTAACCGGTTAACGGGTACAGTTCCTCCTCAACTTGGCTTGCTTGCCAGGCTCAGGGAATTCAGTGTTGCGAATAATCATCTTTACGGGCCTGTACCTACATTCATAAACTCAACTTTCACGGTGAACAGCTACTTGTCCAATCAAGGGCTCTGCGGGGGCCCTCTCGAAGCTTGCGGTTCTCGGAAGATACAAACCAATATTATTGCAGGATCGGCAATTATTGCTGTTGCCTTAATGCTCGTTGTGTTATGTGTGTTGTTTATCTGCTTTTCACGCAGAGTGAAAAAGCTGAAGAAGGATGAGGACTTGGAAGGAAATGGGTGGACTAAAACCTTTAAAGGTCTCAAACGCGTGAAGGTAAGGCTTTCACATACATTGAATGTGCAGATGTTTTCTAATTTTTCACCACTTTCGCTTAACCTTGTAATATTTTCAAATCTTCATTCAGGTATCTATGTTTGAGAAATCACCAAGAAAATGAGCTTGAAAGATCTCATGAAGGCCACAAACAGTTTCAGCAAGAAAAACATCATCGGGTCAGGTAGAACAGGAACAATGTATAAGGCTGTGATGTCAGAAAACTATTTCCTAATGATTAAAAGGTTACAAGATAATCAGCGCTCAGAGAAAGAGTTCATGGCCGAGATGAATACTCTTGGAAGTGTGAGGCATCGGAACTTAGTTCCCCTGCTGGGTTATTGCACAGCAAAGAAAGAAAGGCTTTTGATATATAAGTACATATCAAATGGCACATTGTTTGATAACCTTCACCCCTCTGAAAACAAGCCATCAAGGCTGGACTGGCAAATGCGGCTTAAAATCGCGATAGGCACGGCAAGAGGTTTAGCTTGGCTTCACCACAGCTGTAACCCTAGGATTATTCACAGAAACATAAGCTCAAAATGCATACTCTTGGACCAGGATTTTGAACCACATCTAGCAGATTTCGGCCTAGCCAGGCTCATGAACCCTCTAGACACCCACCTGAGCACATTTGTTAACGGTGATTTTGGAGACATTGGTTACGTAGCTCCAGAGTATCCGGACACTTGTTGCCACACTTAAAGGCGATGTATTCAGCTTTGGAACCGTTCTTCTCGAGTTGATCACCAGTGAATTACCCACTGGCATCGCCAATCCCACAGACGACTTCAGAGGAAGCTTAGTTGAAAGAACACAACATTTGTCAAAAGCTTCAAAACTCCATACAGCAATAGACAAAGCCCTAATAGGGAAAGGCTCAGACGACGAACTACAACAATTTATTCGAGTTGCTTGCAACTGTGTTTCCAAAACTCCCAAAGAAAGGCCAACCATGTTTGAAGTTTACCAGCTCCTCCGAGCCATTGGAGAGAAATATAACTTTTCTGCAGATGATGATCTCAGCATCCCCATTGACGAAGGTAATGCAGTTCATGCTGATGATTATATTGTCGCCATGGAAACAATTCGAGAGTAGCTTCAAACATTAATCTTATATAGAAATGCAGATATTCTATTCCAAAGCTACACCAGTGTAAAAATATTCCGAAGACAATGTTTGATACTTTGATTACTAATAATTCAACGAATAATATTTAATTTAAAAATAACTTTCAAATCCAACAATCCATATTTTTTACAAATATAACTGTTCAATTTAATTAAAAATCAAATTAATCTCAATAGATTAATCAAATTAACGATTCAAATTATATTTTTTTATCATACAAACTTATCGTCCATATCCCTCACTAGGGTTAGGTTCTATAAGGACATTTTATTTATGTGAGAATAAGGACAAAATCTAAACCGTTGATTTCATTAATCTAATGGTCGAGATTAAAGTTAGTGTTTATGAAAGTTGATAGTTAAATTTGCAAAAAACATAGGACGGTTGGATTAGGAGGTTTTTTTACCTTTTTTCTCATTCGTTGAATTAATAGAAATCAATTGATATCATGTCATACAGTCTCACAAATATTCTAATTAATTAAAAAATAATTTTAATCTTATCCGTCAAATTAATTAAATTAAATATATCGCACTCTGCCCCCCTCTACTGCAACTATCCAAATCTTCACCGAAATCACGGAAACCCAAACACAACCGGCTCTCGGCCCAGCCCAACTTGTCCGGTCCACTCACAATATTTCGTACAGCTCAATTCGATTTTGTCTGTGCCCCTGTCTTTCGACCATGACACGTCATCATTACAATACAACCTGAAATTCATCGGTCTGTAACCCGTCTGTGCCCTAATTCGCGAACCTCCACACCCAATCGATCCATCCGATCGGGATTAGGGTTGAAATCGGCGATTGTTTTATTTAAGAAATGGATTCGGATGAAGATATGTTGGACGCTAACGGCTCTGAATCTATCGACGAGGATTTCTACAGCGGGATGGATAGCGAAGCCGATGCTGAAGATGATTATGAGTTTAATGATAATAATTCTGATGATTCTGATGGTTTTATATCCACCAGAAATCAGGTGCCGTTTTAAATTGATTTTGATTTTGTTGTAGCTGTAGTTTTGGTGTCTGATGTGGTTGGAAATGAAAAACAGGAAGCTGCAATGCTTCAAGCTTTAATATTTTTGTAGACATTCTTAATCAGTCTGTTGTTCCTTTAAGAGTAGCTTCTATTTCCTAGAGTAGGTAAAGTTGTTCCATTTAGTTTTGGCTGGGAGTCATTGTAGTAATTGGGCTTCTTGTCTGTTGCAGTTAAGTTATACCATTCTCAGTGAAGCTGATATCCGTAGGAGACAAGAAGAGGACATTGCGACTGTGGCTAATGTGCTTTCTATCTCACACATTTCAGCTAGTATTTTACTTCGTCAGTACAACTGGTAATGCTTCAAACTCCAGTCGCATGGTCATATATTGACTTATGAATGGAATAAATTATATGCTTTTTTACTTCTTGTATCTTCTGTTGATGCAGGAGTGTCAGTAAAGTGCATGATGAGTGGTTCGCCAATGAGGAGAAGGTTCGCAAGGCTGTAGGCTTGTTGGAGAGACCAGTTTTTCAAGTTCGAAATGAAAAGGAAGTAAGAAACCTAATTTTACTTGAGATGATTGGTGTGCTCCTACCTTTCTGAGTTTTCTCTTCTGACTCCCCCATCTCTTATCCCGTTGCATGATGGAGTGATGTCACTACTACCCTTAGGGATTTTGAAAAGTTTAAATTCAATGCTTGATATGCTGTGATACTAGCTGAAAAATCAGTTGGTTTTGACTCTTTGTTACTCTTTAGCTATTTTATTTATTCTGGTGTTTTCCCCTAACACGTGCCTTTATACTGTAGATAACCTGTGGAATATGTTTCGAAAACTATCCCTGCGATAGTATTAAATCTGCAGCTTGTGGCCACCCTTTTTGCTCCTCCTGCTGGAAAGGTTTGGTTTGAACCGCTCTTAGTCTCAATGTATATTCGATTTTGTGAGAGTGTTTGATTTTTGTGATTCGTTTGACCTCTTTCCTCAGGCTATATTAGTACTTCGATAAATGATGGGCCTGGATGCTTGATGCTGAGGTGTCCCGATCCATCATGTAGTGCAACTGTAGGCCAGGACATGGTAGATACCTTGGTTTCGGAAGAAGATAGAAAAAAGTATTCTCGTTATCTTCTTAGATCATATGTGGAGAACAATCGGAAGGTAACTTTGTGACAATTTCTACGCCCATTTATCATATATGGGCATGTTATACTTATATAGCATGTTTTTAAGTAATAAAATATATTAACCTTGATGATACAATATTCATCTGTCTACAATTAGTTCGAATTGTTGTTTACCTTCATTGCATTATGCTCGAAGGCTGTGACTCCTAGTATGTAAACCGATGCTTGAGTATTGCTTTTTTGTGATTAAGGTAATGATCAATGGGTAGACAACATAATAACATACTGCATTGAAACCACCAAATAAACAAATCATACTACAAAATAAAAGTGAATCAAAGCTTGAAGGAAATATATGATAGTGGTTTGGTATCTTTTCTGCACTGTTGTGAGCATACAATATTTTCCAAATGAAGATTCTTACATTAAGCAGTTCCGCTGTTCATAGTTTGTATTTTCTTGTGACTGTTTGTAGTTTGTACTTTTAGTATGCAACTGCAGCCCACTTTTTCGTATACCACTGTAGTATTCTCATAAGTCATAATCAGCAACCAACACCATCCTTTTCAACACTATCCTTAATTATTCCGTAATCTGGTGTTTTATGAGTTCAAATGTCAGCTGTCTGCCACCCCACCGCCAGCACAAAATATTTTGAAAAAAGTCAGCTTCCTGCTGTATTATGTGACCTGTAACTTATGAGGTGCATTTTTTTATTTCTTTCTACAGACAAAGTGGTGTCCTGCTCCAGGCTGTGACTACGCAGTGGATTTTGATGTGGCAGCGGAAATTATGATGTCTCTTGCCGCTGCATCGGGTTTTGTTGGAATGTAAAGTCTATCATAACTTTAAGTATTTACTTTTTCGCATATAACTAATGTTCTTTGTGGGTATAAAGTTGTGCATAAATATAACTGTAATAGTATTTATTGTAGTGTACTGAAGAGGCTCATCGCCCAGTTGATTGCAGCACTGTGGCTAAGTGGATTTTGAAGAACAGTGCTGAATCTGAAAATATGAATTGGTATGGATCGACAGTTGGCCCTGTATTCTTTCTTGGTCGAATTAGTCATGAGTAAAAATATCAAATGTTTAAATGATATACTTTAACAGACGATTACTTTAAAATAGTGTGTACAATGATTGCCTCAGCACAGATAAACTGCAGCATAAGCCGTCTGTATCAAGTATTAACCTCTTTGACCCAGCTTATGTGATTGTAATAACCCGATATGTGGCGCTCACAGTCACAATAATGATACAAATTTGGCTGGCTGTTAGTTACTAACATTCTCAAATGAGCTCCTGCTGAAACTACTTGCTACCTGAGGAATTCAGCTTTCACATATTATTTGTGGAATATGTTTTGCGTATCTAAATGGGCCACAGCTATTCAAATTGTGCTTATTGACCAATTACTAATATCTCTGGAATTACTGATCCATGGCTAACTATATCTTGTGATGTTGGATGTCTACAGGATATTAGCTAATTCAAAGCCGTGCCCAAAGTGCAAACGGCCCATTGAGAAAAACCAAGGCTGCATGCATATTACATGTACCCCCCCTTGTAAATTTGAGTTCTGCTGGTAAGCTTCTTTCTTTGGATATTATTCTGTGATCTAATTTATTTCAATAGTGTGCTTAGTACTTAATTGGAATGTATATAAACTGAAATAGTTATTAATATATGACTACTCTCGTTATCTCACAGTGTGTATCCACTATGTAATGTTCTGCATATATATGAAATCTTATCAGGAGATGTTTATGCGGCACACTATGACTGGTTTTCTTTTCTTTTGCTACCGAAAAATACAGTTCTTTTATTAATTATTGGAATGCATATCCCTTCGTAAAATCAAAACAGTTTGTTCTTAAATAAATACTTATCTGATCAGTATGGGGGATATATTTGCAAACAAATGTGTTTATAATTTAGGCTGATGCGATATAATTTACATTTGTGCCATGAGCAAGCTCAATGGTCAGATCATCGTTGTTCTACCCCTTTCGAGGTTGACACTCATGTCTCATTCTTCGTCTTTTTGAATCTCAATTGAAACAACTGCAGGCTTTGTCTTGGTGCGTGGTCAGAACATGGTGAAAGGACAGGTGGTTTTTATGCCTGCAACCGTTATGAAACAGCAAAGCAAGAGGGAGTGGTAGTGAATCTTTATCTCATTTTTATTTGTAAAATTACACTTGAATTCAGATTCATTTGAATAATTGAATTGTACCCATTTTTTGCAGTACGATGAGGCTGAGAAACGCAGAGAGATGGCCAAGAACTCTTTGGAGAGGTATACTCACTACTATGAACGGTGGGCAACCAATCAGTCGGTAAGTGTACCGGGTCTTCCTAGCTGGTGATGGGTATCCATTTCAAATTACTTTCTTTTGTTTAGAAAACTAAATAGGTGGATCTAACGACTAAACTCCAAGTTACTATGCCTTGAAAAAAATCTAAACCGGGAGCCGGTAGAGTCGGGGCATTACATGGATACTTAAGAATGAGACATTTTCACTATCAGTCCATTTTGTGTTTTGTTTTCACACATTGCATTACGCTTCTGTATCTACAGAACAACACCCTAATCTACATATACGAGTATTTTATTAGGACACTGATACTTGGTATTTTCCCTCTTCTTTCCTTGCTTGCAGTCGCGGCAAAAGGCTATTGCAGATCTCCAACAAATGCAAAATTTGCATGTAAGTATTCTTTCTTTCCTCGCAGAGTTGTATGATCTGTTATCATTATAAATGTGTGTTGATAGAATGATAGGTATGCACCATTGCAAATAGTTATTTCTTACTCGCCACATGGTATTTGAAAAGTTACCTTTCTTCATTTGCATATTTAGCTGAGAGAAACATCCAAACAAAGGGTGTCGGGAAGTAAATTACTTGTCAAGTCCTTAAAGCATTTTGCTAGTTGTGATTGCTAAACAAAGGAACATGGATACCAGTTTTTATCCATTCAGCTTACATTTTTAACTCTTTCATTATAGCTGGAGAAGCTGAGTGATATACAATGCCAGCCGGAATCACAACTCAAGTTCATTATAGAGGCTTGGCAACAGGTAATAGAATGTTCTTCTGTGGATCATATATGAGCATGCAGAACAATCCACATAATATGTTTGCTTCTTTTTCATTGCAGATAGTTGAGTGCAGGCGAGTTTTAAAATGGACATACGCATATGGTTATTACTTGCCAGAGCATGAACATGCCAAAAGACAGTTCTTTGAGTACTTGCAAGGTATTCCATTATTCTGTACTGTTGTCGTGCTGCTTATTTTATTTACAATATGATGTTATATTTTTGTTGTATGACCTTTAGGTGAAGCTGAGTCTGGTTTAGAACGACTCCATCAATGTGCTGAGAAAGAGCTGCAGGTTTATCAAAATGCCTTAGGTCCTTCGAAGGATTTTAATGAGTTTAAGACAAAGCTAGCTGGTCTGACAAGGTAATTCATCTGCCTTGGACTTCATAACATTTTATTAATTGATTACCTTTAATGGATCAGAAAATTTAGTGTTACAGATGCATTACACTCATGACTCACCTGAATCACACTTGCTTTTCATTCTTTTCTGCCTCTCACACATATCACTGCTTTCATTTGAACTAAAGACCATGTATATTTGCCTCTCGTCCGCCATATTGTTTGCCGGATTGATTTTATTTCAAAACTTATATGTGATGCAGTGTGACTCGCAATTACTTTGAGAATCTGGTAAGAGCGCTAGAGAATGGCTTGTCAGACGTTGATTCCCATGGCACGACTAGCAAATCATCTAGCTCAAAGAGTTTGGGCACTGGGTCTAAGTCAGGGCGAGGCGGTAAAGGCAAGGGAGCTCCATCCAAATCCATCAAAGCCACAGCTGACGAAGCTACCCACTGGTCTTGTGAACATTGTACCTTTGCAAATCCCACAGCAACCAACACTTGTCAGATGTGTCAACATCGACGTTAAGCTCCTTCACTAGCTCACCCACTCCTTATTGTCGGATCATTATTGGGAATCAGAGGTATATGACACCCTGGAACAGCGATTGAAAGATATCTCAAGACTACTGAAAATAATAGTGTGGTTGCCATGGGAAGATAATTGGTAAGGGAAGATGTGTTGTATCCACTATTAGTTGTACATAAAACTGCCTGGGCATGTACCCCCTTGGCCACTTGTAATCTTTCGCCTCCATAATCTCAGTCACAACCTGACCTTGTTTGTTTGTCCTTAACATTAAATGATACTATTTGTTCGCACTTCAGGCAAGTAATCAAAGGTTATTTTTCCACTATCATTTACCACCAAATGGTCAGGAAACATCATCCCTATAACGAGTTGAAAAAACGATGTAAAATAAGTCACTGCAGTTTCAATCCTCTGTATTCGACAAAAACACTACTATGTGTACGTGTGGGAGTTTCTATTTCAATTCATCATATAGGCCCCAAAAGGTATGTGCCAATGGCAGCTATTTTACAACAACAGTCCGGGAAGGAATGTTATTAACATGATTCCTAGAGCCATAAAGTCTCATATATCGAGATCAATATGTCACACATGGCCACTGACTTGAGTTGGTGGATGCTCTTTTAGTATTTCCATTCCACTACTAACCTTAGAAGGATCACCAAGCCTAGTATCACAGGAAAACAATCAAAGTCATATTTTCTTTCAATAAATGACCCCCTCTCCTTCACTGTTCATGACAAGTAAAATGAACAGTGCAGTTGTGAGTTGTGACGGGAAAAGCTGTGCACAACATACCAGTTAGCAGATGCATTCATTTGTAACTCTTGAAGTCCTGGGGTGACGCTCAACCTTTTCAGCACTACCCACTCCCAACCACATCTTGATCAACTGAAAGACTGTATCGTTATTCAGTAGTCCTCTGTGACTAGCAGCAACCCCTACTCTAGCAGTCGCTTTATATGCATCTGCCTGTTCAGCACGTCGAATGTCAAATCAACTACACTGACTGATGTTCCACTCCTAATTATCTAGCAACTAGGAAGTTGTGTGATCAATCCATATATTGAGAATTTGAGACTAATTCGGCATGCCAAGAATTGAAGCACAAGACCAAGAATAACCAGAACCAAATTGTATTCACCTTAGCTGATTCTGACGGAACAGTTCCATCTCCATCCACAAAAGAATATTGCGGCTGAAACCAACATGAGAGACTTCCTCATCATCATAGTAAAGAATGAGCAAAAATATTTTTACTGATTTTTTATTCAATACGCGAAATAAGGCATCAGGACATCATACTTATAAGATTACTCTTCCGTCCAACTAACCAAATCATTTTTCTTATCAATCGATCATAGTACTATTCTTCTCATAGGGTGAAAAATGCACAGTATAACTAGAAAGACATAAAACAGCACAATGATGGAATAATGTTTAAGAAATCTGCGCCAAAGAGCGACATGCTTAAAAGAAAAACTCACCAAAGTGTGACATATATCAGATGTGTTTTGAATTGGGGAAGTTTCAGAACCATAACTGCATGACCAGCACCACAATTGTCAGTTGGCATTAAAGGCAATTCTAAGACACCAACTGTTTAAGTAATCAAATACATCTGGCTTCTGATTCAACGAAATGGGTGGTTATAATTCCTGCTTGGCCCTACATTAAAGATTTGCATATAGAGTGCACAAATGAAGTCTATAAGAGCCTATTTAATTTCAGCAGTCCCTAAATCCACGACTCTTCACCGTTTTATATTTTATGATCACTGAGCACTTACCATACATCAAAAGGAGTATCGAATGATGTCCCATAAATATTGTAAAACAAGAACCCTTCCGGGAGCTGAGCACTGTTAAGAATTTGGCGAGTATCGGAAGCCCAATTAAGTATGTCGAAGTTGAACGGAAGCGGTATTGATTTCCCTGCCAAGTCCAGCTGTACCCAAAGAACAGTCATCACAGTATAGCTAAAATGCAAGAACATGAAGGGTGAGAAACGAGAGGGTGAAAATTGATTGTGATTGGAATCTCTAAAAGACCATGTCAAAAATGGTCTTCACCCAGATAATCAAAGAATTTGTACAAAATGAAGCTCCCCTTCAGGCAGCGTAGGCAACTGAACTACTTATCTGACATTTAGTTTTAGAACAAAATAAAAAAATGTTAAATGCACTAGTCCCAATATGTTTTTAATTGCTACACGTACGATAGTTTCAACCTTCTGTAAATGATTTATTGGAACCTCATCTAAGTAAAGAGTCGAATTACCATATAAAAATACCTTGTTATCCTTCAATGTTTCCCCAAACAACGTGATGCTTTCCATTGGCCCGTAGGATTCCATTTGTATCAATTCATTGTCACTTTTTCTCCAAACCTGAATTTGGGGTTGCTGTTTCCAGTTAAATCCAGGGTTTGGCAACATTTCGTAGATGGATGGGCACTCGACCAACTGCATATGGTCAAAAGGGGACACAGTGTTTATGTTCAGACAAAATCACTAGAGTAACAGTTTACCAATTATATCTTCTGGTTTTTTGACAGAAGACAAGTAATAGGCCAATTGAAGAGTTGTTTGTGAAAATGTATTTACTAGTTGATGCATTGTCCATCTCAACACAAAGAAGTAGCTCTCAAAGCCCTCAATGAACTGTAAACCAGTCAGGAGAGAATCATTAATGCAACCAGGTGCCCCTGTTAATCATAGGGAAATGTGTAATTAGCTAAAGCATACAATGAAGAAACGTCTCTCCAGCTCGCTATCAATCCTCTCTCACCCTGTTTTAATTGGTGTACTTAATCCTAGCATTTGCAGTGCTTATATTTTTGCATATTTATGAAATGTCCACAAACCAATGGTATTACTAGTGCAACCAAATTTTCTAATCAAGCCAATTTTCTTTTCATACTCACAAAACTTCAAATTTAAAACTGGAAATCCAATCTCCAACCATCATCTTAGAATCTTTTGATGTCAGAATGCCAGACAATAGGGATACATATCAACAAAATTCGGAGCATATACCTTGGAATGGGCAACCAATGCAAATCCATTTATTCACATACTTGGCAAACTCCTGACAATGAAACAGTAGATTGGATTTCTTAATTCATAGATTATGGTGAGAAAAAATCCACTAACAAAGAAAAATGCCCACATCATTGAAAAGAGCAAGGAAACATGAGACAAGTAGTCCACCCATTGAATGCGAAATAATATTGACTTTTCTACCACCAGAAGCTTTATAAGCAGTCTCCAATCTCTCCCTCAACCCCCTCATCGACTTTTCAGTTCTGAACAAAGAAACCATTCACATTACAACAATCAGAAAAGATTCCTCCAACCAGCATCCATACAAAAAA
>QZGG01004394.1:0-14428 GCA_006409495.1 Sedum album
AGAATTTGATACTCTTTTGTGTTTTATGTAGATTTTATTCAAACTTTATCAAAGAGAGTACAAAGCACAAAATGGAGCAAAAATGATGAAAATACAAGTCAAGTGCCCAAGAGGAGATTCTACTCTCCCTAGCAAAGCACATTGTGGTTGTTCCCCGACTGACCGATAAAAAAAGTTCCAGAGGCAACTTCCATTTATATCAATTTGGGTTTTTCTGCACCATATTTGGATCTCCCTCTTCTTCGATCCGGAATTCCCAACAAATCCTTGACTCCTCGAATACAATGGGATTTCACACCTGGCAAATCTTTTACTCTACCTCCTCTTATTAACACCATGGAATGTTCGTGTGAATTATGACCTACGCCCGGAATGTCAACAAATATATCATTTCGATTGCTCAACCGTACTTTGGCTATCTTACGGGGAGCTGAATTTGGTTTTTTCAGTGTTCTCGTTGAAACACGCGGACGTACTCCTTGCTTATGGAGACATTGATCAAAAGCTCGAGTACGGTTCGGGCGTCGTTTTACTTCTTTACCATGACGAATCAATTGATTTAATGTGGGCATCGCTCTTTCCTTTGTCCTTCCCCCCGATTTTTTCCCTATCACTAGTGGTTACTCCCGATCCGAAGCACCCCTTTTCCATTCATAGAGAGATCCAATCGTCAAAATCAATAAAAAGGCCATCATGGACCAAGATCCAAACGGATCAATCTTGTTGAGAGGTACTGCCCAAGGAAAGGAAAAGATTACTTCCGGATCAGGAATAATAAATAAAATGGAAACCAGATAAAATCATATATCGAAAAGACTTCTGGCATCACCGGAAGGATCGGAACCACATTCGGGGGCTGATAATTTTTCTGGATAAGTCGAACTATTGGAAACAAATGGAAAAGGAACACCGAGTGGGATCAAAGAAACTAGCGGACTGATCATTAAATAGATACAAATAGGTGCAAATTCTAACATCTCCACATCTAACTTTGTTCTCTCGCTCCTTGCGAAGCGCATACCTGAAAAAAAGAAAGAAGAAAGGGGTATGTGGTACTTATACAAATTCTGTTGCACTTCCATAAGAAAGCAACACCATGAGAATTGGTATTGTAGACACCCCAATAAAGTCTTTGCATTCAAAAGTCTTTACTTAAAATGTCATTTCATGACATCAAAGTTACTTGCTCGGTTTGTCACGCATTCTTCTACTCTTTTACATACTCGGAATATCATGAAATGCTTTCAAATCATTGCTATGTGTGGAGGCATGCTATATGTAAAAGAGTATGCAAACGAGTGGAAGAATGCGTGACAAACCCAAATACTCATAAAAATTCTTCGTTTCTAGTAACTTTGTTGGTTAAAAGGGGTTTCTTAGGAATTTGTCTACAAAACTTGCTCGTTAAGAGTAGTCATTTTAAGTAAACAACAATGATTTGAAAGCATTTCATGATATTCTGAGTATGTAAAAGAGTAGAAGAATGCGTGACAAACTGAAATACTCATACAAATTCTTCGTTTCTAGTCACTTTGTAGGTTAAAAGGGGTTCCTTAGGAATTACTCATGGTATGGTGTTTTTTGGGCATTTTCGGTCGTTTACTATTTTATTTCGAATTTTTAGTATTTTTCCATTATTTTTGAATATTTTATTATTTTCATTTTAGAATTTTGTTGTGTCCCTATATAAGGAAACTTAGCTATTATTGTTAGATATTTGATTTCGAAGTTTAATAAAATTTCTAGGGTTTTTCCTTGGTCATCTAAACCATCTACACATACCAAAAACAATTATTAGTCATAGGTTTCACTTAGTTTCTTCGTCAATCAATCTGCCTAGAAAATTGTAATATGTATAATGCCTTGAAAGATCCATGAGCTCATTTCGGTACATCCCCTGCATGACAAACCCAAATACTCATACAAATTCTTCGTTTCTAGTAACTTTGTTGGTTAAAGGGGTTTCCTACGAATTCGTCTACAAAACTTTCTCATTAAGATTAGTCATTTTAAGTAAACAACAATGATTTGAAAGCATTTCATGATATTCTGAGTATGTAAAAGACTAGAAGAATGCGTGACAAACCGAAATACACATACAAATTCTTAGTTTCTAGTAACTTTGTTGGTTAAAAGGGGTTTCCTACGAATTCGTCTACATTACTTGCTCGTTAAGAAAAGTCTTTCTAAGGGGTTAAACGAGTAGAAGGATTGATAGAGTGTAGTTGTACGCTACTTTAAGTCCTTTACATTGCCAATATTCTAACATATTTCAATATAAGATTACGCTTTTGGTGTAGTTTTGTATCTCAGGTCTAAAAGATGAGTTAGAATGAAAACGCAACAAGAAGGCTGACAAACAAGGACAGAAGACCACTAGCGCGCGAGCACTATGGCGCGCGAGTGTGGGTCGCGCAGAAGACAGCAAAACGGTAACGTCAGCAGAAAGCGAGATATTCGGGACGATGACGTCATCACGCGCTAAAGATATTTCTAAGTTCGGTTTTTGGAGATTTAATATTTCCTAAGCTGATTCTTAGAGATATAGATGATTTCCTACAGATATCCTTGCCTAAATATTCGTGGAAACCCTAGGAGGCAAGGCTATAAATATCAAGCTTCATGGAAATCACAAAAAGACACGCATACTTAGAGAGCTGACAGCGCAGAGCAGAAGTCCGACGAGATCACGCGCACAAGCTGTCACGCGAGCCTACCGACGCACCATACAGATTTGTCTCGTTATTTTAGCTGTCTTATAATTATTCTTGAGATGTATTCATTCAGCATGAGTAGCTAAACTCACTGTGGATTTTGATCTATGAATAATATGTTTTGAGGTCTTGCTCTTAATTTGCATGATTACGTTTAGTATTATTATTCCGAACTCACTTGCATGATAATTAGGTTAGACAATTAAGCGAAGCCTTGCACCGCAGACTTAGTTGTAGAATCTATTATCTATAGTTAAACTATCAGAGGTACGTGACTGTGAATGATAGGAGTAACACTATAATAGGCAGTAGCTACCTTGACTGGATTCATTATTGACTAGACTAGATTGAGTAATAATATCATACAGACTTTGACCGGAATGTATGTGTAGGTTATTAAGCTGTGACAGGACCATAATCTACGTGGACAAATTATATCATGTACCATTAGTGACCGAGGATAAACATAGAAATTCATAGTGAAGAATCTGAACCGAGCTCATCTCTCGCATAGTTATCTGCATCTTTATACTTGCTTTCTCTGTGTGCGCCAGTTGTACTTGCGCAACAGTTTTTTCTTTCTTTTACTTGTTTCACTCACGCACAACCCCAATTCTTAGTTTGTAGATTGAGAAGAGACTTCCACCGTTCCCTGTGGATTCGACCCCAGCTTGCCGATACTATACTAGTAAGGAGAGTCGGGATAAATTTGCAGCACTCAACGATGTGCTCGTCAATTTGAAAGCATTTCATGACATTCCGAGTATGTAAACGAGTAGAAGGATGCGTGACAAACCAAATACTCATACAAATCTTCGTTTCTAGTTATGTTGTTGGTTAAAAGGGGTTTTTTAGGAATTTGTCTACAAAACTTGCTCGTTAAGATTAGTCATTTTAAGTAAACAACAATGATTTGAAAGCATTTTATAATATTCCGAGTATGTAAACGAGTGGAAGAATGCGTGACAAACCCAAATACTCATATAAATTCTTCATTTCTAGTAACTTTGTTGGTTAAAAGGGGTTTTTTAGGAATTTGACTACAAAACTTGCTCGTTAAGATTAGTCATTTTAAGTAAACAACAATGATTTGAAAGCATTTCATGAGATTCCCAGTATGTAAAAGAGTAGAAGAATGCGTGACGAACCGATATACTCATGCAAATTCTTCGTTTCTAGTAACTTTGTTGGTTAAAAGGGGTATCCTACGAATTCGTCTACATTACTTGCATGTTAAGAAAATCTTTATAAGTAAAAAAAATGATTTGAAAGCACTGCATGAGATTCCGAGTTTGTAAACGAGTGGAAGGGTGCGTGAGAAACCCTAATACTCATACAAATTCTTCGTTTCTAGCTTGTCACTTTGTTGTTTAAAGTGGTTTCCAACGAATTCGTCTACATTACTTGCTCCTTAAGAAAAGCCTTTGTAAGTAAACAACAAGGATTTGAAAGCATTGCATGAGATTCCGAATATGTAAATATGTGGAAGAATGCATGACAAACCGAAATACTCGTACAAATTCTTAGTCTCTAGTAACTTTATTTGTTAAAAGAGGTTTCCTACGAATTCGTCTACATTACTTGCTCGTTAAGAAAAGTCTTTATAAGTAGACAACAATGATTTGTAAGCATTTAATGATATTCCGAGTATGTAAAAGAGGAGAAGAATGCGTGACAAACCGAAATAATTATACAAATTCTTCGTTTCTTGTAACTTTGTTGGTTAAAATGGGTTTTTCAAAGAACAAAGGTGTGCGCTAATATGAAATATGCTAGAGCCTGCATAGAGATTGATGTTACTGAGTTATTGCCAGAAAAAGTGTGGATCGCTCTTCTGGATAATAAAGGTTATTGGCAATCCATCGAATTAGAAGGAAATCTTTCCTACTGTTCACATTGCAAGATATATGGGCATATTCTATCAAGCTGGAGGGAAAAAACCCAGCAAAAATGTAGAGATGCATGACAATACACAACACAAAGTAGGCCTCCCCATCAAACCTAGCATTCAAGACAAGGAATTGTAGACTGTTGGCAAATGAAAACCACTGAGAAATGCTAATCTACAAGAGGATACACCTCTGATAATAAATACAAATGTGCACACAACTACCAGCAACTCAAAGAGTGTGGTCGTCCAACAAGATGGCGATCGAGTATCAGAATCTAGAGCCTTGGTCATTTATCAAACTGGGGAAATAAATCAACACGACAGAAATAATCAGGAGGATACAATGACTCAGAAGGAACAAAGCTACTCATAGAAAAATTTTGATTCAGCCATTCAACCGACCAAATCCATCCTAAAGAAAACACAGATAACTACACAAAATCTCAACTAGGATATCACTAACACCCTTATTCTGCAACCAGACCTATTGGGAGTTGCTAATAGAATTGCAAGGATCAGTGGGAAATATAACTAGGATGAACAAAATCCTTCTGCCATGCTAGCCTCAAATGAAGAGGTACCCCTGAATACCTGCTCTAATCTAAATCCTAATGTTTAATCTACTCTGCTGGAATATAATAGGGGTAAATAGCAAAGGTACACTGCCTCACCTAAAATATATCTGTTCAGAATATCAAATAGATCTGATTGCATTGCTTGAACCTATGGCACACAATCAGTATTTAGATAATCTGGTAAAGACTCTTGGTTTGTATGGATATGCACATGATAATCAGATTAAATCAAAAATATGGATTATGTGGAGAGATAACCTACTGGTTGATAATTTCAATTGAAGTAACCAATTAGTTACCTGCAAGATTATGAATAGAGATACTGGTATGTGTATCCTTGGCTCTTTTGTCTATGCTATGTGCAAGAGAAATGAAAGAGCTGTCCTATGGGATGAGTTAACACACATCTCAAGTTCAAATACCCTGCCATGGATAGTTGGAGGTGATTTTAATGTTATCAGTAAGCATAGCGAGAAAAAGGGTAAACATCCACCTGATATCAATGCTATGATGAACTTCAATACCGCTATCATGAGATCAGGCCTCAGTGATGTTGGCTACACTGGTGAAAAATTTGCGTGGTGCAATAATAGGCAAGGGGATGAAATTATATGGGAAATATTGGATAGATTCCTAATAAACAGAAATTTCCTAGCTCAACTACCTCACATAAAAGTTAAACACCTGGCGAGAGTTGCATCTGATCATTGTCCATTAATGGTGGAAATGAACCCAAAACCTCAACCAAAAGGAAGATTTCATTATTTAAAAGTTTGGGAGAGTCATCCTAGCTTTTACAAAACAGTTGCGGAAAATTAGAAAGGCAATTTCCATACAAATCTTCTTGTCAACTTTGGGCTAAAGCTTAAAAGATTAAGGAGTTTTCTTAAGAAATGGAATTGGGAAATCTTCGGGGATGTGAGAAAAAAAGAAAAAGATTTGAATTCCAAAATTATTGATTTGGAGGCTAAACTTCAGGAAGCATGGAATGATGAGGTTCACAGAAATCTAATTAAATGTAAAACAGAGCTTGAGGATATTTTAACCGTTATGGATAACATGGCTAGAGATAAAGCAAGAATGTCCTGGAATTCAGATGCTGATAGAAACACATCGTTTTATCATGCTGCCATTAAATCCAGAAAAGGTAAAATGCAGATACCTATTCTCAAACCAGATGGAACGAGATCCGATGATATTCAGTATATTGGCATGGAGGCTGTGGAACACTTTTAAAAGCTTTTCAATGGTTATCACACTCCTCCTACAGATGAGGATCTATCCCTCTTTCCCCCCAGATCAACGAAGAGGTTAACCTGAGGATTACAAATATCCCTTGTGAAAAGATAATTCAGGAGACCCTTCGTGACATGAACCCAGATAGTGCGTCAGGTCCAGATGGGTTCTCAGCACAGTTTCATGTTAAATTTTGGGATGTTAGTAAAACTGATTTAGTCTCAGCCATCCAAGGTTTCTTCAGGGGATTACAGTTACCGTCTTCCTGGCCTTTGATAGAGTGCAGTTGTACGCTATTTTATGTCCTTTACACTGCTTTTATTCTAACATATTATGGTATAAGATTACGCTTTTGGTGTAGTTTTGTATTTCAGGTCTTAAAGAAGAGTTAGAATAAAAACGCAACAAGGAGGCTGAATCTCGAGCAAAAAGATAACAAGGCAACGACAACAGACAAAAGGCCACTGGCGCGCGAGCAACATGGCGCCGTTGCCGGGGAACGGCTAGAGAAGTTTTCTTTTTCCTTTTTTTCTTCTGTTATTTTCTTTTCGTTTCTTTTAAATAAAAAATCCAAAAATATTAGTTACGTTTAATTTATTTGTTGTTTTTGTTTTTGCATGGAAGATTTTGGTGAGAATAGTGTCATCGGCAGACGAGGAACTCCAGACGCACCAGCGCGTAACGCTGACAACATTTTTGCACGCCTGAACCCAGCTGAACTCGAGGCAATCAGAAGAGAAGTACGCAGAGACTTAGAGTTCAGAATGGACGTTGAACTACCCAGAAATGATAATCAGTTGAATGATAACATGGATAGACGCGCGCCACCTCCTGGCGCGCGCATGCCTGCTCAACCAGTGGCGCGACGCACCATCAAGGAGATGTCTGCTCCTCAAGCTGTGAATCAACCATGGTGCATAGTACTGCCTCCAGATGGACACTTCGAACTGCGGACTCAGCTTGTTCACTACATACCAAAATTCCATGGTATGGCTAGTGAGAATCCAGTAAAACATGTACGAGAATTCGCAGCCATTTGTGAGAATATGAGGAATGGGAATGAGGACCCAGAATTGTGAAGCTTAGAGCCTTCCCGTTTTCACTATGTGATTCAGCTCGACAATGGTTGATGGGACTAGCGCCGGGTTCAATAAGGACATGGCCCGAATTACAAGAACGATTTCTAGACAAGTTTTATCCCGCGGCCAAAGTGTCACTGCTGCGTCGAGAGTTAGCTGCGCCGAAACAGTTGCATGGGGAATCATTATCAGAGTATTACGAGCGGTTCAGGGAACTTGAAGCGAACTGCTACAATCATGGACTCCCGCAACATGTGTTGATAGAGAACTTCCTCAACGGACTTACTGAGATGGAGCTCAGGTTGTTGAATGCTTGCGCAGGAGGCAACGTGAGGAATATGTACCGGAGGATGTTGGAAATTAATAGAGGACACGGCTGATCAAGTAGATATCAAGTACTAAGTACTAGATCTCTGCATCAAGTGGACGTGACTGGCGAGATCAAGGAATTAAGGATATGATGCAGAAGCTAATGACGAAACAAAGCATCGAACAAGAGCGTGTGAATTCTGTCACGCCACAGACCATCTGACTGACGCATGCCCCTCCCTATTCGAAGAACACGCAGATGTTAATGCAGTAGGAGGATGGAACAATGGACAAGCTAGGCAAGGACAGCCTAGGTTTGGATTGGCAGAGAATGGGTTTAGTTGGAAGAACGACCAGAATTTTCAGAGGCCGCGCGCTGACTGGCGCGCGCAACCTAATGCTCCCACTGGCGCACGACCTTACGCGCCAGTACCTTCCTATAACCCACCGCACGACGCACTGAAGGACAAACGCAGATGCTCAGCAGCCTCCCAAGAAATCATTAGAAGAAATAGTGGGACAGTTGGCAGAGACAGTAAGCAGAAACCAAGAGCAGAACGAAAAACGTTTTACCTTAATCGAGAGTCAGCTGTCACAAATTTCCGAGACCGTAACTGAGATCACAAACCACAGGAAGGCAGCTCAAGCCAGATTGCAGAATGGTGTTAACGCGGTGCTATTAAGGTCAGGGAAGGAAATATCGACTGCGCCAGAGACAACTCGCGCAAAGAAAAGCACACACGCGCAGAATACGGACTCAGCACCCGAGGCAAGCGCACCAGTTGCAGAGACGGATGGTCAGTCTAACAACAAACTACCACTTCCTTTCCCTACTCAGAGAACTAAGCCAAAGAAGACCGAGCTAGATCAGGAACTGTATGATCTGTTCAGCAAAGTAGAAATCAACATCCCGCTTATAGATGCACTGAAACAAATCCCGAGGTATGCAAAGTTTCTAAAAGATCTATGCACCAACAAAAGAAGAAAAGGTGGACAGCAAGAGCAAGTGCAGCTGAACGCAAACGCCTCAGCGATAGTGCAACACAAGGTACCACCTAAATGCAAGGATCCAGGTACGTTCACTATCTCATGTACTATAGGTAACTCTGTAGTGATAACTGCATGATAGACTTAGGGGCATCTATAAATGTTCTACCTCATTCTTTATACACATCCCTACGCATTGGACCACTTAAGCCTGCAGGGTTGACAATCCAACTAGCGGATAGGTCATGCAAGCAACCAGTAGGCATGGTCGAAGATGTGCTTGTGAGGGTAGGAGAATTGGTGTTTCCAGCAGATTTTTATGTGCTAGAGATGGAAGGAAACGTAGCTGCCGACACTGCTCAAGTATTGCTCGGCCGACCCTTCTTGATGACCGCACGAACAAGAATCGACGTATGGAAAGGAACGCTTTCAATGGAAGTTGATGATGAGGTCATACACTTCAATATATTCAAGGGCATGCAGTTTCCACATGATGATTCCACGATTAACGCACTGGATATTATCGATGAGGCGGTGGAAGAAGAACAGGCGCGTCAGGTAACTGGCGCACTAAGACACGCACGAAGAAGAGGGCACCGAAACTGACCTGAGGTACTTATTTCCAGTACTGAATATGTACTGGCTAACACGGCGTCTCTAATAATACAGGAACCTCGAAATTGTGCTTAAGCAACTTCCGGAGCACCTGAAGTATGTCTTTCTGGACGATGAGGGACTAAGCCGGCAATCATAAAGAACCAGTTGGAACCTGCGCAGAAGCACGCCTAGTAGAAGTCTTGCGCAACAACAGGCGCGCATTAGGATGGACATTGATGACTTGCGCGGAATCAGCCCGGACGTTGCATGCATCGAATTCTGTTAGACGATGGAGCTAAACCATGCAGAGATGCTCAGCGAAGACTCAACCCATCATGATGGAGGTAGTGCAGAAAGAGATCATCAAATTGCTAGACGCTGGAATTATTTACCCCATCTCCGACAGTGAATGGGTGAGCCAATTCATTGGTCCCAAAGAAAGGAGGATCACAGTAGAAAAGACGCAGAAGGTGAACTAGTGCCAAAGCGAATACAAACTGGATGGCGGATGTGCATAGACTACCGGAAGCTGAATACAGTCACGCAAGGACCACTTCCCTACCTTCATAGACAATGCTTGACCGATTGGCAGGTAAGCCACATTATTGTTTCTTGGATGGGTTTTCAGGTTATAACCAGATTCCTATAGCCGCTGAAGACCAAGACAAGACAACGTTCACATGCCCTTTCGGTACGTTTGCCTTCCGGCGCATGTCTTTTGGTTTATGCAACGCGCCAGGTACGTTCCAAGGTTAGTTATGAGCATATTTTCGGACATGTTAGGTTCTTGCATCGAGGTATTTATGGACGATTTCACTGTGCATGGTGACACGTTTGATACATGTTTGGAAATCTAGATAAAGTGTTGAAACGTTGCATCTAAAAACTTGTTCTAATTATGAAAAGTGTCACTTCATGGTCACACATGGAGTGGTGCTCGGTCACATTGTCTCAAGGAAGGTTTAAAAGTAGATAAGGCTAAGATTGATCTTATTGCTAGTTTACCATACCCTACGAATGTCAGAGAAATCAAATCTTTTTTAGGGCATGCTGGATTCTACAGACGTTCATTCAAGATTTTTCTAAAATTTCAACCCATTATCTAACCTCTGCAAAAATGTAGTGTTTGACTTCACAGATGCCTGTCGCGCCGTTTGACACACTGAAGCGCGCACTGACTAGCGCGCCAGTACTACAGGCGCCAGATGGACCCTGCCATTCGAATGATGTGTGACGCAAGCGATTATGCTGTGGCGCAGTACTGGGTCAACGCAAGGATAAGAAACCACACGCCATCTACTATGCCTCGCGCACACTGGATCCAGCACAGCGAATTACACCACCACAGAAAGAGTTACTCGCCATTGTGTTTGCCCTGGAAAATTTCGTGCATACATATTGGGGCCAAAGTTCATATTCACGGATCACGCAGCACTGAGGTATTAATGTCCAAGAAAGAAACTAAACCGAGGCTATGCGTTGGTTGTTGCTTTTGCAGGAATTCATATCAATATCAAGGACAAAAAGGGTCGATAACACAGTAGCAGATCACTTAGCGAATAGTCAGGGACGAGGAACAAGGGCATATAACGGAAACTTTCCCCGACGAGCATATAATGACGATACAAGGTAAGGCCCCATGGTACGCTCACATCGTGAATTACCTGGTCACTGGTACGTTTCCCCCTTCTTTCAATAAACCGCAGCAATTACGATTAAAACATGACGCTAGAATGTATTTATGGGATGATCCGTACCTGTTTAGAATAGGCCCGGATCAGATACTTAGACGCTGCGTCCCAGATCATGAAATAGACTCAGTTCTAACCTTTTGTCATGAACACGCTTGTGGAGGCCATTTCGGCCCGAAACGAACAAGTAGAAAAATCCTAGATTCTGGTTTTTATTGGCCACATGTGTTCAGGGACTCTTACGCGCACTGCAAAAGTTGCGATAGATGTCAGCGCGCAGGTAATATATCGGCGCGCAACGAGATGCCACAGACGCCCATCATGGTGGACGAGGTATTTGATCTGTGGGGAATAGATTTCATGGGACCCTTTCCCCCTTCATTTGGATTTGAGTACATTCTAGTAGCAGTGGATTATGTGTCTAAATGGGTTGAAGCTAAAGCTACAAGAAAAGATGATGCTAAAACTGTTACTGATTTTTTGCGCACTAACGTTTTCTGCCGTTATGGTGTACCCAAGGCACTGATCAGTGACCAGGGAACTCATTTTTGTAACAGAATGATGGCACAGGTACTCAAACATTACGGAGTTCAGCATAGGATATCCACGGCCTACCATCCACAGACAAACGGTCAAGCTGAAATCTCAAACAGAGAAATCAAACGAATACTTGAGAAGATGGTTAAACCGACACGCAAGGATTGGAGCCTCAGGCTGGATGATGCGCTATGGGCGTACAGGACGGCTTTCAAACACCAATTGGCACTTCACCATTCCGGTTGGTTTTCGGGAAAGCTTGTCACCTCCCGGTAGAAGTGGAGCATAAGGCTACTGGGCATTGCGTGCGTGCAATCTAGACCTGGATAGCGCAGGGCGTGAACGGATGTTGGACTTAAACGAGCTGGATGAGTTGCGTGCAGACGCCTATGACAGCACGCGTGACTACAAGCTGCGCACCAAGATATATCACGATAAGTTTATTCTTCGACGTTCTTTTAATATTGGTGATAAAGTGCTGTTATTCTCATCTAGATTAAAGATCATGCCAGGGAAATTGCGAAGCAGGTGGACTGGACCATTTACAATCACAAAAATCTTTCCACATGGAGCCGTAGAACTCGAGGATGAGAAAGATCATCATCGCTTCAAGGTAAACGGCCAGCGCATTAAGAAGTATCTCTCGGGCCCTGTTCCACCAGTACAGGAATTCGACCTCTTATCACCAGGTGAGTTAGGAGAAGCTGCACCAGACCTAGCAGACGCACGCACCACAAACCACGCGCGCCAGAAGACGCGTACAAGAGGTCGCGCGGACATTGAGAAAATACCACGGCACTGACCAAATCAGGTACTGTCGAGCCAGCGACGTTAAAACCAAGGCACTTCCGGGAGGTAACCCGTGCATTACTATTGCCTTCTTTATTACTTATGCATAACGTGAGGACACGTTTTTGTTTAAGTGTGGGGGGGCAGTAGTATATCTATCTTAGGAGTAGGAATTTTTTTTTTTTAGGATAAATTTTTCGTTTTTTTTTAAAACAAACCAAACCGAAAGTTGAACACATCTCAAGAGGTATCTGCGCGCGAGAAGCATTGGCGTGCGCGACCTGTGTGCGTACTCGCGCACCTGAGGTAATTTGTGCTTATATGACATATTCTGATTTTTGGTAATTTTTTCGAATTTTGTGTATCTCTTGAGTGGAATAACGAGGGATGTGGAGTTGATAGAAACGTCCTAGAGAAGCAGTCGATCGAACGAAGCTTGAGGATCGGTTGCATGGTTATGAGTATTCGTGGAGGTTGGTACTTCGCGGTCAAAGGAATAAGAGCAAGCTCAGTCACGCAGATGCCGAAGGCGAAACCCTACCAGCGTGACGAGACGGAAAAAAGACCGTCTTCGTGGAAGTCAGTTGCTCAGGAAGGGGCGCGCGGTTGCAAACGCGTGACCTGACTTGCGCGCGACTAATCAGAAGCGAGAGCGGGGCGTGGTTCCATAGCTGTTATCCGAAGGCCGTGATTGGAAGCCGTTCTAGGGAAAAATAAGGATCCGGACCAGAAAGCAGAGTATTCAATTCAAAGTGAAAGCTTACAAGGCCGAAACGATGAAAAGAAGAAATTGTGCAACAGAGATTATCAATATGTCCGAGAAACAAACAGTAAAGCGTCAAAGACGTAGAGCTCAGAAAACCCTAAGACGCGGATCAATCACGTACCAAAGAAAGCGGATACGAATAACCATGCAATCGCGAATCAAGAAGAATTCGGTGACCGGTGCTTAAGCAGGACTATCTCCCAATCATCCAAATTGATTTGCATTCCACAAGAGAGGTAACACAAGGTTAGAATCAGTTACTTAATCAGTTTAGTGTTGTAGAGTCACAATTGCGCAGGTTGTGAGAGTGGCGCACATGTGTGGCGCAGTAAGTCCAACATTCACGCGTGCAGTACACAAGAGGTAAGGAAGCCGACTTGTTCAGGGACGAACAAGAGTAAGTGTGGGGGATTTGATAGAGTGCAGTTGTACGCTATTTTATGTCCTTTACACTGCTTTTATTCTAACATATTATGGTATAAGATTACGCTTTTGGTGTAGTTTTGTATTTCAGGTCTTAAAGAAGAGTTAGAACAAAAACGCAACAAGAAGGCTGAATCTCGAGCAAAAAGATAACAAGGCAAAGACAACAAAGACAAGGCGCACTGGCGCGCGAGTGAAGGTCGCGCAGAAGACAGCAAAACGGTGACGTCAGCAGACAGCGAGATATTCGGAACGATGACGTCATCACGCGCGAGAATATTTCTAAGTTCAGTTTTTGGAGATTTAATATTTCCTAAGCTGATTTTTAGAGATATAGATGATTTCCTACAGATATCCTTGCCTAAATATTCGTGGAAACCCTAGAGGCAAGGCTATAAATACAAAGCTTATGGAATCACAGACGAGAAGAGACTGACGGCAGAGCAGAATTCCGATCCGGCGTGCGCGCAAGCTGTCACGCGAGCCTGACGACGCACATACAGATTTGTCTTGTTATTTTAGTTGTTATAATTATTCTTGAGATGTATTCGATCAGTATGTCTAGCTAACTTACTGATTTCGGTTTGGATTTGGATCTATGAATAATATGTTTTTGAGGTCTTGTTCTTAATTTACATGATTAAGTTTAGTATTATTATTCCGCACTCCATTGCATGATAATTAGGTTAGACAATTAAGCGAAGCCTTGCACCGCAGACTTAGTTGTAGAATCTAGTATCTATAGTTAAACTATCAGAAGTACGTGACTGTGAATGATAGGAGTAACACTAGAATAGGCAGTAACTACCTTGACCGGATTCGTTATTGACTAGA
>QZGG01004395.1:0-14413 GCA_006409495.1 Sedum album
TAGAAAAGATATATTGAACAAAGATTTGAAAAGATATGATATTTCCTAAATCGAATCTTGCATGGATTGTAGGGTTTGATTGAGAGGAGTGGCTTAGTATAAAAGCCAGGTGCAGCAGCTTGTGGCCGTGTGACTTTGTGAGATAGCTAGAGGAGGCGATCGAGACCAAAGCACAAGGAGACGAGCAAGGGCAGCAAGGGAGCCAGCGTGACCGTGTTTATCACATTGGTTGAGTGCTCTTCGTGTTACGCTAGAGACTGCGTCAGTTCATCTAGTGTGAGACGATTTGCTGCAGAACTTTGGAGTTTGATTGGTGTCTGAGAATCAAGGGGTGCAGCTTAGAACAGTAGTAAACGAGGAGTTGTACTAGCTGATTCGAGTGTATTCGGTTCGAGGATATCAATAAAGTTCGAAGTTGAGAATCCTTCCAGTTGCTGCTGGAAGGGGTGGTTTTTCCCAGTTGGGTTTCCACCTAAAATCGTGAGTATTGTTTTTACTTGTGTTTATTACAGTACTCTTGTTTATTCCGCTGCGACTAGTCGTATCGAGGGACAAGTCGACCCTCGCGACTAGAAGTACAAGCTAACCTCGATCCAACAATTAGTATTCGACAAGGCTACATGTTATAATACTAATATGGTATCGCTTGCGCAATAATGTTTGGTTCCTTGGATTTTGGACCGAGGGTGTGAATGTATCTTTGCTAGATCCGGTGCAACGCAATTATGTGCTGCGAATATCAAAACAACATCATTTTAATATTATTTATGATAATTCTAAATAATTTTGAACAAACACTTTATTAAAACTATATAAATTTGAGTTGCTCTCCAAATTGTTGTTACAAAACTGAATAAGAATCCATGTTTGCTTCTCTTGATTCCCTCTTTTCAGTATGTCGAAAGGCACAAGGAGTAGCGGCCAGCGGTCAGCCACTCAGTCTTTGATTTCAGATGTCGGTGGTTCAAGCCTTAATGAGTGCATATCCGTCTTGAGTATGGAGTTTGTCCATTTCTTGAGCGATAAAGTAGTAATAATTTTTTTAAAAAAAGTATTTTGAAAGTTGGTATGTACAGATACGTCGTACATATTATGAATGATTTCAAATAGTAATTGAATCATATGAAACTTAATTAATATTGCAGGTATTGAAATTATTGCAGGTATTAATTAAAAGAATTTTCTCCTTGCGGCCAACCATCAAAATGACAAGTAATCATGTTATTTGGCTATGGTCCTAGTCCTACCCAAGTGGTTTATGCAAAAGCAATTAAGTACACATGCAATGGACAAATGCATATGAACAACCAAACATTTTACTTAGTAATTACTTGTGGCGATAATGAATAAAAATTCTTAACGTAGTTAATTGGTGGTGGATTGGAAAGCTAATGCACCGGATTGTATTGCTCGAATAATTTGGGGAAGACAATTATCGACATAATGATTTTTTGTGATTGACTCTTTACAATTGAATGTTTGTAAGAATAACGGATTGATATCAAGTGCAGTAACAACACCTTAAAGCGATCCAAACTATGTAGTTTTGATAAAGATGTCATCCAAAATTATGTTAAATTAGAGTAAAAAATATCAAAATTACATTGTTTTAATAATAACAGCAAATAGTAGCGTTGTACTGAATATGAATCCAAGAATTACATCAACCTACATGGATATACGAAAATGGTATCGTTTTCATGCATTTTGTTTGACATGAATGATAAAGGTACATTGATATAAACCCTGTGGCTGTAACTTCATATCTGCACCATTCAGGTAAAGCTAATAGTTAGTGTCAAATGCTGAAATGCCTAGTTTAATTAATCCACACACCTTTGTGTGACAGACACAATTCACCAAGACACTATTTAGGTGTCAAATGCCTAGTGTTTCAGTTTTTCCTTGATTAGATTGCTCCTAATCTCTTTACTGAAATGACTTTGACAGAAGATAATGGGAGAGTGAGATTTTGATATGGGCCGGGCCCATATCATCACATGGTGGGTTAGTGGGCCAGAGCATGACGACAACGACATGAAAACACCTAGACAACGCCAATCCCCTTTTCAACCGGATAAACCGATACATGTCGAACCAGATCAATCGACTCGGACCGGTTGATTAGCCGAATCATATGGACAAAATACATTACAATTTGTACGATTAACCATAAACTGAATTGAAAGAATTGGACTTGTGAATTTGACAAGAAAATATCTAAGTATACTTGCCTTTAGAAAAGGATGCCCCTGGACATATAGTCAGGGGTTGCCTTCTGATTTGCCTCTAGAAATTAGTATGGATGAGAACCACTCATTAAGTTTTTATGCACTAAAGAATCTAGTCGTGAAGATAGTGTTTTGCATCAAGGTCCTTGTCCATTGCTATATATAACTTTCAAAATAATGCAAGCTTTTTAGCGTAGTTTGTATGAATGTATATTAATTTCGACACGTTCTAGTGTGACCTAGCGATCAACTGTACAGTAAATGTAATCTAGCTAAAATGACATGTTTATAGAATAGACTTCTGAAAATGATAGGAACATTTTTATCGGCCTAAATAATATTGAATATTGTTTTTTTTGGAATGGAAACCTCAGCTGCTGTTTTACGAGTGTCCACTAAGTAAACTCATGGTTGAACACAATAACCTCTAAACACACACCACACCATCACAGTGTGATAGGCTCGATCGAAATAAAGAATTTTACCTTTGAAATATTTAACAGGAATTCGAACTCAGTACAAATTAGAGTGCAAACTGGAACCTTACTATTTTTTGAAACTTTCTTGAATAACAAGCTTTTAAGTGATCAGTACAAAGTACATATCAGTTGACAACACTTGCCAAAGGACAATTGACTCTATTGCTGCAAAAGTCTGAAAAATGCTAGCATTTGTCAGCAATGAAGCTTTCTTAATAATGGCGCCTGTGATACTCATCTTTTTCACGATGGCGACTTGATGAGTGATCTCTGTGACTAGTGATATCCTCATCATCTCTGTCACCAAACTTTGATCGCTTTTCATGTCTTCTATCATCAGCATCATAGTTATCTCGTGATCTTGAGTCTCTCTTGGTCTCTTTATCACTTCCCCTCCTTCCTTCACCTTCCTCATCCCTATGGTTTGAATGTTTGAAGTCTCTACTGTCTCGGTCATGAACGGGTGATTTGTCTATCTGGAGGAGATTAGGAACTCGATCACCATTTATGCGTGAGCTTTTCACATTCCTTTCTGTAGCCCTGTAGTCCTTACTATTCGGTCTTGGAATATCAGGCCTTCTCTCATTCTTTACTGGACCTTCGTGCTTGTCATGACCCCATTTTGCATCTCTATTCTCATCGGCACCCCATCCAGTGTTTGCAGCTCTCTATATCATAACATAACAAAGATAAAGAAAAATTAGAATCATTGATCATTTGATTCAAGGCAAATAGGATTATGAAAATTCTAAAATAATTGCATAAAACCTAAACATGAGCAAGGTGTAACGAAATTCACTACTCAGAACTTTGGATTGAAAGGAATGCAGATGCAAGGACTAGGATAGCTAAACTAAATTTAATTTTCAAATGATTCATACAAGATTAATTTCAGGACAATAGTTCAGAGCTTCAAACTTGAATGGTTATAGTTTTCATGAACTTACTTGCTCATCATGTGAGAATTTGCATCCGGCTCCTCTAGTGCATTCACCTTTCTGGAATGCACGGCACACTCCTCTTGCTTCTCTCTTTTTCCGTTCAGTTTCTTCATCTTCCTCCTCTTTCTTCTTATATTTTTCAACATGATCAACCCTTATAGTTCGCCCTAAAACCTGAGCCCCATTCAAATTATCTGCGCGAAGCTTTATTAATTCAGGCTTTCATGTCAGAAAATAAAAAATATTGAAGCCATCGAACACTAACTCGTACCACGAGATACTCACCTACAGCAAGGTTTGTACTTCTTTGGTCTTCATATGCAACAAAGGCGAAGCCTTTAGATTTTCCAGTTCCCTTGTCTCTCACAAGATTAACATCGACAATTTCACCATACCTGCAAGTATTCGGAATTCGGAAGACATATCTTAGGCAAGACAGACAAGAATTTATTTTATCAAAATATCAGACTCGGAGGCCAATGCAAATGCCTAATTACAAGCTAAATGGCAACATTACCCAATGCATGCCCTAAACAAACCCACATCATACAAGAGGGTTTACACGAACTTCAGAAATCTTAACAAGTGAACTATACATACAGCTCTGTACAATTGCAATTCAAATCTCTGGCTTCAAAAAGTTTAAAATTTTCTCAAGTAAGATGCAAAAACATCCAAATAAATCAGTAAAATTCAAAAACACACATTTTCCGAGTAAAGCAGTAAAATTCACAACAAAAACATCCAAATAAATCAAATTCGAACACAGTGAATCAACTTACTGCGCAAAAACAGCAAGAAGATCCCCTTCCGTAAGATCAAACGGAATCCCTCCAACATACACATACGCCGAATCTCTATACTTAGCATGCCACGATGCCTGATCCGAAATCCCAAGCGACGCCTCCCTCGAATTGATCTGCTGTATCCTTTTTATCTGCGTCAACGGATTCATAGCTCCGTTCAAACCCTAATTCTCTCTTCCAATCTCAAACCCTAATTTCATTCCCAAAATCTTTCCACTCCAACATTCAAAACGCATCGTTTCAAGATCGTTCACTCTTCACTGGGAATCAGTTCCCATGCTTGATCACAGGCAGACAACATACCGGATGAATACTTTAATACGACGCCGTTCAAGTAAAAAAGGTAATTTAGTTAGAAGTAATTACAAAATATGCCACCAAACTATTAAAATTAATAAAAAACTTTATAAAAACTCAAAATAGAAATAATAAAAAATAGAAATAATAAAAGTTTAAGTTTTGTTTGGTTGCATGAAAAAATATAAAAAAATATTTTTAAAAAAAATCAAAAAAATATATTTGAGTCTGTTTATTTAAGGAATATGTTTTATGAGACATCTAATCTTACGTAAGACGATGAAACATAATCTCCATCAGTGATTATTAATAATCTAACATACGAAAATTAACCAAAAAAATAATTTTCAAATCCAACCGTCCGTGTTTTTTGCAAATCCAACCGCCTGTTAATTAAAAACCAATTTTAATCTCAACCGTTAGATTAATCAAATCAACGACTGAGATTATGTCCTTCCGTCTTACAATATTTATTTATCCTTTAGGATCCTAACTCGTTTATTTAATTAACTTTTGCTCTCAAATTTATGCAAAAAAAACTTTACTTTATATTTTCTATTAAATTTTATTTCAATTATTTTCCAACATCCGAATGGAGTTTATTGAAAAACGGAGGGTTAAATGATGAGGAAAATGTGAAACAGTTCCAAACCACCGATTCACAATATAAAAAACCCTTCCCCAATTTCCCTCATCCCTTCATTTCAATCCAATCCTCAAATTAGGGTTTCTAATTCCTCACCACCAACCAACCAACCATGTCGAACAACAGCGGCGTTGTAGCACTCTACGGCAACGGAGCCATCACCGAATCCTCAAACCGCCACAAAAACAATCTCCATTCTCCGTTAAAGTCGGTCTCGCTCAGATGCTTCGCGGCGGCGTCATCATGGACGTTGTCAATGCTGAGCAAGCTCGTATCGCTGAAGAGGCAGGGGCATGCGCCGTCATGGCTTTGGAACGTGTTCCGGCTGATATCCGTGCTCAAGGCGGCGTCGCCAGGATGAGTGATCCGCAGTTGATTAAAGAGATTAAGCAGGCTGTTACGATTCCGGTGATGGCTAAAGCTAGGATTGGGCATTTCGTTGAAGCGCAGATTCTTGAAGCGATTGGTGTTGATTATGTTGATGAGAGTGAGGTATTGACTTTGGCTGATGATCAGAATCATATTAATAAGCATAATTTCCGTGTTCCGTTTGTTTGCGGATGTCGTAATTTAGGCGAGGCGTTGAGGAGGATTCGTGAAGGTGCGGCAATGATACGTACAAAAGGAGAGGCTGGCACTGGAATATTATTGAGGCAGTGAGGCATGTGAGGTCTGTGATGGAGATATTCGAGTTTTAAGAAACTTGGATGATGATGAGGTTTTCACATTTGCCAAGAACATTGCTGCGCCTTATGATTTGGTTATGCAGACTAAGCAGCTGGGGAGGTTGCCTGTGGTGCAATTTGCAGCTGGTGGTGGCCACACTGCTGATGCTGCATTGATGATGCAGCTTGGTTGTGATGGTGTGTTTGTTGGAGTGGGGTGTTTAAGAGCGGAGACCCTGCTAAAGAGGGCGAGGGCTATTGTGCAGGCTGTGACTCATTACAGTGATCCAAATGTGTTGGCTGATATTAGCTGTGGACTAGGAGAGGCTATGGTTGGGATTAATCTTAATGATGAAAAGGTCGAGAGGTATGCCAATAGGTCTGAATGATGAAAGAAAAGGTGTTTCTGGATCAATACACTATATTGTTTTCTATCTTTGGCATCATGTGTTAGAACTGGTATGACATGCTTCTAAATTTTGCTGTGCCAGCGGTCATGTGGCCTCTGGCAAATTGATGATTGTCTTAAGTAATAAAATATTTTATCTTCTAGAAGTGTTATCGTGTTCTAGTTTTCCAGCTGCTTGTAATGGTTTCTTATGCTCTCCCATCAATTTTTAACGCGTATGCTTAATGCCCGTCCTTCTAACTGTGATTGACGTCTCCTGTTTATCTACTCTGATTTTTTGTTTTATAAAATCCCAATGTTATCTGTGAACAACATTCTTAGGTCTGGCCTATAATCCCGAAGTACACTAATCCGAACACTGTGTGACCCTTGTGCTAAATTTCAACAGTGTTTCTAATATTTGTTTCACATCGGATTTGTAATTTTGAAGGTAGTAACACTAGCCTAGTTAAAATGCATGATAAATTGGGTTCCAAAATTAGAACTGGGTGTTTGTTTCCATGGTCCATGGGTGTGATGGTGTCTTGTGATGTTCTTCTTATATTTGCTCCCTTTCCTTTCTACTATAAGTATTATGTCCTTGAATGGTGAAATGAATAAAGTGCTCCAGGGACTAGTTTTTATACAAAGTGCTCCAGGGACTAGTTTTTATACAAAACGTCTGAGGAAGTGTCTGTATAGATAATTTATTTTACCTTGATGTTTTATTAATAAAACATCTAACTTGATTATTAGGGCAATTTATGCGTTTGGGGGTAGCCAGCCCGAAATATTAACTGGTAGCCCTAATAAGAGTGCTTGATTAAATTGGCTTAATGACATACTTACTCAGACCCTGGTCCATAATTCACTTTCTGCTATCAGCCTCTATTACTGTGCAAGTAAAAAACCAATTCAACAGTTGGACATCTGCGTGACTTTAAACTATGTTTGTCAAATACAAGTACAGATATTGAACATGTTGAAACAGTTGCTTCCCATGTCATGTTTCTGTGGACTTGTGCTTTGATGTAGTCCGTAGATTTGTTGGCCAAGTACTGCATCCAATTTTGGCAAATGAAGTGAAGCGCGGTATCTTAATAAAGCAAAGATGAGGAAGTAAAACTGTAAAACAGTGAAGTGTTGTAATCAAGATTTAATTAAAAGGGACAAAGTGCTGACATCTTTGTCGCTTTTGTTGTCCTGAACAACAACCTTAGTCGGTTCTGGCTTCCGGGTCTCAGCCACAAAAGCTCTGCCTCTTCTTTGTTTTGCAGACCTCTGTTTGGGACTACGGACTACCTGTTCAGTTTCACCAGCAGGTCTGTAGCTGTAGATTCCATGCAACTGACATCAGCAGCATCCTTGTGGTTCACACCTCACAATAGTTCTGAAAATGTATTCAAATGTTCGTGCAAATGGATTCAGAAAATGAGAGCTCTATAACACAAACTCATACATTATTATTATTATTATTATTATTATTATTATTATTGAAGATGCAGCTATAACAATGAAGATGATATATAAGTCCAACATGACATTACAACAAGGCAACTCGAATAAGATTGAACAACGTAGGCTCAATCAATCGCCATATAACTTATAAGATGCGGTAATGTGAACATTGGTGGACTTCTACTACTGAAGATCTTATATTGATTTTTTGGTGAGGATTCTGTAGAGTTCTGGATCTGTCTCGTAGAAAACGACCTCTCCGTCATCTTTCACATAGTGGTCTGTAGCCATACTGCTAGATAAAATCTTAAACAAGTGGAATGGGATCGGCCCTGACTTGCTTGGCTCCCTGTAGTACTTTCCGAGCACTGGCTTGGCTGCCTTGGTCTGCATAAAGAAATTGTTTTTAAGTTTACCAACTAGGCTGAGAGAGTAAATGCTATGTGAAGGATATGAGATGGGAGAAGTGATTACCGCTTCACGTAGGTGGTAATGAGGGATTTGAGGGAAAAGGTGATGGATGACGTGTGTGCCAATGTCATGGTGGATGCTGTTGAACATGCCATAGTCGCGGTCTATTGTTGTTAATCCTCCACGCAAGTAACTCCATTCCTGAAACACAGCACGGATTTCGTGTCCTAAAGTTTGACACAAAATTCAAGTAGAAGTTTTTTTAATGAAGTTGACGAAATACCTTGCCCCTGTACCAGGGAAGCTTTTCATCATGGCCGTGGTGGTGCAAGTAAGTTACAGTGTCCAACCACAACACGAAAACCTGAAAAATGTACACATCCAATAAGGGTAGTATTTCCAATGAGAATTGAGATCGTATATTGTTGAGAATAGGCCAGAGTCTAACCAAGTTCGGTACACCATAGAGCTTGAACAAGTTCCAGGGTCCAATTATTGTAGCCGAATACAGAAGCAAAGAAACCATGATAACCCAGCATGTCGTCGAGGTGATCACGTCTAATCTCTCATTTGGAGCAAACAAGTTGCTATACGGATTAAAGTGTGATCCATGCTTTCCAGGGCTTCTCCTCCACTGTGATCATCCAATCCGTTAGACAGGTCAGCATCATGAATAAAACCATGCAATAGTAAGGCTGTGGCTGGAAGTTCAAGAACTAACCAAGTACACTGGGAATGCGAATATAGGGAAGGGAATTTTGTAACGCATGATGCGAGTCAGCGAATCCAAGCTCTTGTACAGCGACTCAGACATCTACAGTAACCACCACATAATCCAATCAAAACACCATGATAATCAACAACAGACTAAATATAAGCAAGACTAACTAGAGGACAGACCGGAACCCATGATTCATCTTTCTCGACATTTCCATGGTTCTGATGATGAGTCCTGTGGCTTATTCTCCTGCAATTTTAACATAATCAAAATCTATAAAAGATACATTCAAACTTCTGATGCCTTGCATGTCTTCCATTATTTACAACACACTGTTGTCACTCAAAAACAGTCATGCATCTTTAAATCTAATCAACATTTAAACAACAAATCTACAATGTCTCCATGACCATGCAAAACATCCCCATCTAAATCTCAACAAAATAAATCAAGAATTCCTCAAAAGACCTCAAATCAAGGATACTATTAGACAAAATCAAGGACCAGAAAACAGTTTACAAATCAGATCTTATTTAAGTTTTTTACCATCCATGGTAAGGGACTAGGATGAATGAATGCAAGACATGCCCCACAACATTGTTCAAAGTTGTGCTATCAGAAAAGCTTCCATGTCCACTGCAACAACAAAAACAATGCAAAGATGACAAACCCTCAAAATCAAATCAAAAAACATTTCATATTATCATCAAAACTTCATAAAAATCAAATCTTTATATAATTTTTCAATACCAATCGTGGCCTAATACGAACAAAGCCCAGAACAAAGTCCCTTGAGCAATCCAGTAAATTGGCCACAAAACCCAGTTGTCAAAATAAGCAGCGATGGCTGCAAAAGCAGCCACAGCGACTAAATCCTTCGCCACGTAGCTGAGAGATTTCCATGTGTCTTTGACCCAGCAATGCTTCGGAATCGCGGCCCTGATGTCGTTAATTTTGAACGGTGGCGCCGCCGCCGGATTGAACCCATCTGATAAATCTCCGTTTGAGTGATGATTTCCGTTAGAGAGGGGTTTACTCATGATTTGGGAATGTGGGTCGATGAGATTGAGGCCGGAGAAGCGTGAAAGCTTTATGCGTGGAAATGAGGTTTTTATAGTACTAACAAACTCGAACTCTGTTTTTGCTGGTCGGAATCTCTGAAAGGGTTTTTTAATTTTTATTTATTTATTGATAAAAATCAAGTTTTGTTTTCTTCTGATTGGAGAAATTATATTTGATTTCTATGAATGGCAAATGTACATTTAATTTCCATGTAATGTTATGATATATTTTGACTTTTTTCTTATTTTTGTGAGCTGAAGGAATTAATCTTTAAGTATTGATTTGAGATTAAATTGATTTTTAATAAAAATTGGGTGGTGGTTGGATTTGCAAAATATATAGACGGTTGGATTGACAGATATTTTTAGTTTAAATTTCATCGGTTGGATTATTAATAATCAACGGTTATGATTGTGTTTCATGTTTGCAACAAAAGATATTTGTCTTCCTTAAACTTTTCCCTTTTTTAAATTTATTTATACTAAAATTTGATATTTTTGAACACAAAGTTCGGGAAATTATAGTTTTGTACGACATGAGGAATTCATCTCAATTCTTAATTTTGATTAATATGACGGTTGAGATTAAATTAATTATGAATTAAAATAGATGATTGAATTAACAAAATATACGGACGGTTGAGAATGAAGATTATCAATATAAACCGTGAGATGAATTGATATCAATTATTGAGATACTGTCACTTGGTCTCAAAAACTTCCTTGGCTTAACACGGAAGGGGTTCCAGGAGGACAAATAACATTTTTGAGACGAAATGACACCATCTCAATCGTTGATTTTTATTAATCTAATGATTGATATTAAAATTATCATTATTCTCAATCGCCCGTATTTTTTTAAAATTTAACCACCATCTCAACCTATTTTTTAGATAGACAACATCAACCGTTGAGATGATTGCATCATCTCTTATAAAATTTTATTGTCTCCTAAAACTGAACTCTACCAACACAAATACACAATTTACTATGATGATATATTACTAGTTTTATATCCAAGGTTAACTTATTACGTTAAGGATACTATAATTTGATGAAAGGTTTCACTAAATTCAATGAACCAACATTTTATGGCGTTGGAAATGCATTGGAGCTATAACTATATACTCAAATGCCATTTTGGAAGGTTTGTTTAGGTTAGGTGTTGGTAGTGATCTATAATTCAAACAATGAGTAAGATTAGAGTTACTAAGAATGTTAATTCTTGTAATGCATACATTTTGAATGAGAAAGAAAGTTGAACATTAGAAAATCATAAAATTAGAGAATTATACCTGTTTGAGCTTTAAGGATGTTTTAAGTTCTTGCTAGTGTGAATGAGAACGATAGAAAATTTTCGAAATGAAAACAAAAAATATGAATATTTTTTAATTTAATTTCACTATTTACTTCAAGGGTCGTGATTAATTTTGCTTTTATACGATAAGGGTTAAGTTTTAGAAGAACATTAAATATTTGTGAGACATAAAGACTTAATCTCAACCGTTGATTTAAATTAATCTAGCGGTTGAGATTAAATTGCTTTTTAATTAAATTTGTAATGAATTAGCAAAAAATACGGGACAGTTGGTAAGTGACGGTTATCAATATTAATTGTTGGATTGATGGAAATCAACGGTTGAGATGATGTCATTCCATCTCACATAAATGTATTGGTCTCTTTCCTATAGGATAATCATTATATTTTCTTTCAAAATTATAGATATTTCTTCGAATGTCCATCTTCCGTCATTTTTTATTTTACATTAAATTTTCAATCTATTTATAAATGTTATTATCTTATATGGTCTTGAAAGGTGTCTTGGCACGAAAAATGCAAGTACAGACCCATTCGGTGCATTAAGCATGTTAAGAACGTGTTGTTATAATCAAAAAAACCCTACACCCGCGCGACATGTTTTTTTCATTTAACTTTGGTTTTTGCAAAATAAACACTTAGAAAATCTTAGTGAAGAAAAATAAAGTAGAGTGATTTAAACGTAGCTTATCTAATTTCAAAAACATTTTAAGCATGAAAATTAATAGAAAAACCCGTGATTCTTTTGAACATAAAATTTGTTAATTAGAGTAAAAAATTAGATTCCAAGAAAACAAAGATACAAAAATTGCTTACGAGGATAAAATTACGTAAAGTTATGGTGTGGGTTAGAATTTCTGACACGGTAGAAAGTGGGAATCTCAGTGTAAATCTTGAGTACTCCGCCATACCTAACTACATGAATAAAAATCGTACGACTAATTTTCATAAATTTAATTTTGTTTATAAGACATGAGCGCTTTAATGGTTAGTATTGTTGAATAATAAAAAAGAAGTCGGTTTATAAAATGTCTCGCATCGACTGTAAGATCAAATATTAAACTAGAAATGACTCATGTTGGATTTTAAATTTCCTCGGTCACATATTATAGTGAACGTTTCCATTTTGGATGTCTCAATATATACTTCATGTTGCCATAAATGAACATTTTTAATATAATATTTATTTCTCTTTCGTCATTTGGTACTTTATGTTTTATTTTCTTACATTATTTATTATCAATCAAATAATCTTTTTTATTCAATTTATCTCTCACAAATATCTCTTTTTTCATTTGATATCTTCTCAGATTCATTTTTATTATATTTTCTTGATTTCCGTGCACAATACCAAAGGTTTTCTATAATATGAGACGGAGGGAGTATATGATTAACATGAATAAAGTCAAAAAAGACGATAAATATTTGTAAGACGTAAGAACATAATCTCAATCATTGATTTGATTAATTTGAAAGTTGATAATAAAGATGATTTTTTATTAATTAGACGCTTGGATTTGTAAAAAATACGAACAATTGGAGTTGATGGTTATTGTTTGTTTAAATCTCATTTGTTGGTTTATAAGTAATCAACGATCGAGATCATATCTCACCGTCTTACAAGTCTTTATCCATCCTCCTTGAACTTTCCCATGATTAACATATCGTACATTCACTTATCCTTCTCCGTGAGTCTTTAAAAAGATCATGATTGTATTTTTACTATTACTAAAATATAAGATTCATACAATTTTTTCACTCTTAATAATGATTCAAGATAAAAAAGATTGTCAATATGACATAAAATTGGTGATGCATAGGTGGCGCAATATGATTTGTCCAATTGATCTTTTAGTTTTGTACCTTTAAGAGAAATAAAGAAAAGATTGAAACAATAATCTTTTTATTTGTTTGCATTTAATTCTCTGACACCAAATTATATATATATAATTCCAAAAAATAAACTTTATGATTGTCAAATTTTTAAAAAGCTTCTTAAAGGCACTGCCATTAATAGCGAAGTCCAAAGCCTAGACAGGTAATAAAAACAAGGGTTATAAAGTAGTCACATGATATGTGCGACCAGCGACTCTATTTTTATTACCTAATTTCAATCTCAACAAAACGTGGTGGATGTTCATCTAACAACCTAAGCGGCTTTCATTGCAATTCAATTCTTGTTTGTTGGATTTTAAGGAGTTATTGACCTGTGCACTTTAATTCATGCCCTTATTTTTTATTTTGGTAAATTAAATCATTCTTATATCCGAATGAAACAATTATATATGAGCACATGAATCGACAAGTAAAATATACAAGGTCATTTTTGTTGCATTCTCTAATTATCTACGAATCGTATGATCTCAATGATATATTTTTGAGTATTTAAATTATATGAAATATTACATCTGAAGTAGTATTACAGTTTTCTGTGTGCCAAGTACACCCTCTCAGAATACCGGTACAAAATGATTAGAAACTAAGGTAGGTTGACGAGTCAGTATCATGTGTCAAAAGTCATTATGTTATTAAATTTATAGGTTACTATTGATTTAATTCTAACCTTGACGTCTTCCAGCGTATAAAGATCTGAAGACATTAAAATCTACTAGTAGATCTAATTAGGCCTGGTTCGGGTTCTTTCAGATTTATTAAAAGTCTTTAATATCTTATAAAATCAATTTTGTATCAAAATATACATAACGCATTAACGCGTATATCAAATTTTAGGAAAAAGTTCAAAGAGGACAAATATATTCATATGAGACGGATGAATAGAATATCAATCGTTGATTTCTATCAATCCGACAGTTAATATTGTTAATCGTCACTCTCCAACCGTCCATTGTTTTTAACTAATTCATTTTAATTTTAATTAAAATCAATTTAATCTCAGTCGTTACGTTAATCTAATTCAACGGTTGAGATTAAATCTATCTGTCTCACTTAATTTATTTGTTTCTCTCAAATGCGTGCGCGAATTTGACTATCTTT
>QZGG01004396.1:0-14425 GCA_006409495.1 Sedum album
TCTGCAATACTAGCAACTATTTGCAGGTAAATAAAGGAGCTTGCATCTCAGATCTAAGCCAAACAGAAATTGGGTTCGGAAAACTGATAACTCCTCGTCAATGTATGCAAACAACAAAACTTTATCCTTTTGTGCTAACAAAACCTAAGATTAGCGTTGTCAGATAATTTTTCAGTAAATATGAAACTGAAATCTCTGTTATCTTAGTGCCCATATGGATCCCATGCTACATATAGTTCTATAAAGCCCGTACAGAGAGGCAAAGTACCGCCAAGTACTCACTGTTAGTCAGCTCCAATAGTATGAAGCCTGCATGCCTTCACTCTTCCTTGAGTGGGAAGTGTACTTGTTTGTGACTGCCGACTGGAACATAAGTGCATAGATGAATAGAAGTTCGCAGAATGAGCCTCCTTGTGGTTAGAAATTTTGTAGCCACGGCATGGCTCGTACCGACTACCTGGTGAACATTATCGGCTTATCTGAATGGTCATATGCATCTCTACCACATCACATTAAATTAGAGCCAAATCCAGACACCTTGGATCTTAAATACCATCCGAATTTCAATCTGTTAACATACCATTTCCACCCTATATATACCGTCTCATGTTTCCTGCTGTACTCACCAGTCACAACCTTGTCTGAGTTATCACACATCAATATATTAGGTACTCCAACTTGATTTTTCAACGCAGCTCTAAGTTTAAGAACACCATCACAATATCACATTGGCAAGATGTTGGAAGGGAAGGGAGTAGTTGCTGAAACCGATATGAGGAGAACCATGCAACAAGATGCACTTCATCTAGCATCAAAAGCCCTTGATATTTTTGATGTCACCGAGGCCACTGACATAGCCCGTTTCATTAAGAAGGTATTGGCTGATTGCACCAGAATTTCTCCATGAACATAGTCTTGTGTTTCAGCTTTGGACTAATTAATTGTTTTAACTTGCTGTTGTAGGAATTTGATAGGTCATATGGATCTGGATGGCATTGCGTTGTTGGGACTGACTTTGGCTCCTTTGTGACCCATTGCTTTGGTTGCTTCATATACTTCTGTGTAGGAAGCCTTGCGTTCTTGCTGTTCAGAGGCTCACCTTGTCTAGAGGACACTGAGCAGTTTGCATCTGTGGAGAAAGTTAGCCCATTCAATTAGTTGAACATTTTCATAACCAGCTTCTCGTTTGACCAAAAGTACTGTATTCTGAAATCCCTGAAAAATGACAAGAAAAAAATAATTGTGTTAACTTTGCAATATTACTATACCATAGGTAACCTTTTTTGGTAATAAAAGATAACCGTTTTGAATCATTAATAGGATCTATCATTTACTAGTACGGATCTGAGAACCATACACTACAATATAAAGAGTTGTGTCGAGTGAAGAGCTTACCTGATGCATCTTCAAAGTTAAAGTTCACTAATATGGGGTGAATCAGTACTATTCACGATAGTCAGCAACGGAGGAAATAAAGATTTGGAGCTGGAAAATACAGCATTTTGCTATTGGCATGCCATGTCAGATGGAACCATCATCTCAATGCGTAGTTAGCTACCATGGAGACTGCAGTAAAAGCCCCTGATGCAGAGGAAACTCAGCCAGTAATGTTCCTAGAATTGTAGTGGAATTTGCCTGCGGTAGAAATCCCATAATGATGGCAAGACCTAGCAAGGAGAAATCAATGTTCAGGAAAATCCAAGTGGTGCCGCTTTACACATCATGAGGAAAACTATCTACGAAGTACCTTGTGTCTGAAACAGCAAGTGCCTACTCCCTCCTCATCTTGAGGCCTTAGAAATGAAAATAAGGCCCATGCAGTAGATCGTGTCCCTGAAAAAACTTCACATTACAAAATTGATAGTAAAGAGGGAGTCATATACATCATGCAAGTCACGACCCCTTCACGGAAAGCAACAATAAAATAAAAAATACCTACACATGACTTCACAATCGCCAACTCAGCCCAAAAGTAGCGTCAAACACCATATCAAGTGATTCACGTCCCCCAGCTTCTTCATAACCGTACCCAGAAGATCCGAAAAAATGCTGAGAAAACATTCAATTACATACACAATCATCAACATTCTTTGTTGCATTGTGAAATCAACAGTTAAATAATAAGCAAACAAAATATAATTGTACAGCTACTGCTACAGAACATTCAGTTGCATGCCGAAAACCAAGAATTCTCTTAATTTCGATAAAAATATAAAAATTAATATACTGTATAAACTGTAAACGTACATTGATTCAACCTTAACTTTCTGGAACGCTTTCAAAACCCTAGAAGTATTACACAATACCAAATTGTCTACAGCTCTGAACTCCGCCTGCAACGACTCAACAGCTTCCTCAACCTGCAATACAAAACAAGCAACCACACAAATTACTTCAAATTTCGATCAAACTGATGATTAGCATTATCTACATTGAATCACAATACGAGAGCAAATGACGCAATTGTTTACATGAGGAGTATACGAGTTGCTGATTAGAAGCCGGAGGCGCTGAGTACGTGGTTGGAATAAGGCTCGGAAGTCGGTTCGGCACAAAACTGAGGTTCGGATTTGGGAGGTGGTTAGGGTCGTTTTCGGTACGCAAAAATCGGTAGCGGGCGGAGTAGAGAATAAAAGGCGAGGATGGTGTCGTTTAGATCTCTTAGATTCACGGGCCGATATGGTTTGGGCCGGTGTCGATGCGATGCTGTTGCTGTCCAATGAAGGGTCCAAATTCATAAAAAAATTCATACGTGAAAAGTCAGTAAATTACAATTCAAATAATGAAAATTAAAAGGTTTGGTTATAAGGGATTTCCAAAATTGTGATGAACATTTTATAAGTTCATTTGGATCCTTTCGACATAATTACTATTTTATCCCTTCTTTTTCATTTTGTCTATTATAATATGAAGTTTTTATGTCTTTTTGACCTTCAATCGATGTATTTAGCAAAACTCTTAAACTGATTATCCTACCAATAGGATGTGTGTTTAGCAAAACTCTTAAACTAGTTACCCTACCTATGGGATGTGTGTCTGCATTTGGTTATTGAATAGGCCATCCGCATGTTCCATGCATGATGCTTTCCGTGGAACAATCAGTCAAACAAGCTAACAACCTTCACATGTAATTCGTTATTAGTTTCAGAATTCCAGGAACAAAGCTGAGAAAGTTAGTCATGAGCTACAACAAGCTTGTCTCGGTCCACTACTTCCTTTATTCATGCTTATGATTCACACAACACAAAAGACAGATTTAACGTATGGCAGTTTGAACTAGCATGCATCAAAACACAGAGCAACGAGTAAAGGGTTTTACAGTAATAAAGTGGAGCAAGCACGAGAATGTCAATCATGTCACAACGATGTCGTCTCGTGTCGCAGCTAAGTGTATAAATTCTTACTACGTTGCATGGAAGTCCTCACTATATACCTAGCAATGGCTAAACAACTTCTCATTTGCTTCACATTATTCTTAGTCTTGTCTTGCCCCTCTCATGCCAACTTCTTTCGCCGTCGTCGCCCGCCTCCTCCCCCAAATGCACTTTCTGACGATCCCACACTAGCCACACCCCCATCGCCTGCACAGGTAGTGTCAGGAGGGGAGGTGGAGGTGGAGGAAGCGGAGGAGGTCCAACTGCCGGTGGTTCAGGGTGGGGTTCAGGAGGTGGATTTGGTACTGGTGGCGGAGGAGGGGGAGGTATGGGAGGTGGTGGTAGTGCGAAGGAGGTGGATCAGGTTCGGGTAGTGGTGGAGGCTCATCTAGTCAGTTCAATATCCCATCTACACCTGGAGTGCCTACTGGCTTTGCCCCACCACCACCAACAACTTTTAGTCCTCCTCCACCGCCATTATCTCCTTCACCACTGCCACCTTTCTCTCCACCACCACCACCAGGATTAGGACCAACCACTCCACCATTTGTTCTTCCACCGGGACCCGTTATTCCTTTCAGTCAGATGAAGAAGGTTGCTAATGGAGGGAAGATGCACTGACTTGGGGTGTAATGTTAAAATTGTCAAATGTGATCCTCTATGGAAATCAATAGACAATAATAACGTTTGTGCTAGCATGTGTATTCCAACTCATGCATGAATGAAATTATGACATATTCGTAATATAAAATAAAGCTACGAATGCATTTAGAAGTGCTTGAACAATATGAGATTTCTGAGATTCTTGAAATAAATTAAGCTCAAACATAAGTTAATGTCAACACAAAGCTAACTAAATTGCGATCTAAGGTATCACAAATAACAACTATGTAATATGAATGAATCATTTTGGAAAATACTAACTAAAATTTATTTGTATTTCAATTTGGCCGAAATGTGATCTTTAGCTTATTACCCTACCCAAAAATTAAGGTATTTATCGATTATTTTTCTTAAATGCGAAATTCGAATGCGGCATACATGATGCTAATTCTTATCCCTTTGCAATCGTAAAAAGAACCCTAATTGAAATGAAAAACGAAACAAAAAGTAGATATTGATGTTTTATATACATTAGTTTATTGATATTGATATTTTAGTCATATTAAATATATTGTTTGTTTGTTTCGACTCTTCCCGCTTATTAGCTAGTAAAAAATTATAATTCAAAGTTTGAGAGATTCAACAACGTGCCGTAAATAGCGTGCTTCATCGAGATGAAACCAGTATTGTATTAGAAAAAATAAATATAGAAGTTTGTATTATACAATTAACCATAGTTTGAATTACTAAGTTCCTTACTAAAACAATATTAGTTTTTAATGACTGCATTAGCTATTCAAACCTTAAATGTCATTCTAGTCAGTTTTTCATTAACATAACGAATAATCATCTCTTGTGTTAAAAGAGTCATCACAGAAACTTAGAATTGCGATTGAAAATTTAAAATGCCAACTCTCCAATAAGTGTTAATTCGATTAAGGATCAGTCACGTTCGGATGGGATTTTATATTTGACTTGTAGGTTGTATTTTGGTGAACAGAATCTCGAATCAACTGACATCTTTAATAAGGGTGCTGTCATGAATTTTGTGCCAGTTTTATAATATATGTTCACGCGTATATGTTCAAAGTTATGTTTTGCTTAAAAGATCATATTTTTCAAACACACAAGCGCGTTTTTCTCTGTGTTTTGGACCAACTAATCCCACCGTCGCTTTTCAAAAGCCTTCATTTGTGTATACTTAGCTTTACAACAATTTGCTTTAATCAATACTTGGTAGGATTTTTAGGTCATAAGCCTTTGATCCTCACCAAAGTCGTGTTCCCTTTATTACTTATATCATTTTGGTTGGTCAGTTGTCTCATTAATAGTTATTGTATAAGGAATAGCGACATATCGACCAGTAACTCGAATTTTAATTTCAAAAGTCGATAATTCAAACTATCTTGAATATAAAAAAATATCATATGTAAACAGTAATTGTTTGAGAGTGATAGACTCCTACCCTTATATTATAATTTTGTATCTTTCGTAGAAATATTTTCTTTTAAAAATTATTTAAAGTATTATTTAATTTATATCATATTTGGATATGGAGTAAAATGAGTGACACCATAAATTGTTAGAGAAATCAATTTCATCTTTGAGATTGGAACAAGTGAACCAAACGATGAAAAAAATCAAATTTTGTCTACCAAAACGAGCCCAAATAAAACTTTCGTCTATCCATCATTTCGAACGACTTAAAATGTTAATAGATATTTGCTATAAAAAACAATAAATTTTGAATTTATGTTTTGAAAAATGAAATAAGATCCTTCCAAATTAAAAAAGAACAAAATCCAGAGCAGAAAGCTGTTACACTATAAAAATCTATCCTTATAGGGAAATACTAATTGAAATAATGGTCTTCCATAACTAGTCATTTTTATTCTGATAATAAAAAAACATCAAATGTATATTCAATAAGAGAAACATTCAACTACATCAATCCTCATTTTGCATTTATTTATCTTCCTTTCAACCGTTTATCTCATCCTAATTCTTTTACTGATTGACACGTGTCTACATTTTAACTTTAATTTTATTAACTAAATCGAACCCAAACACATTACACAAAACTAATCACGTGTCAATCAATAAATGAATTAGAGGATGAAATGAACAGTTAAAATGAGGACATATAAATGCAAAATAAAATATGAATGTATTTGAGTGATACTCTATACATTACATCCAATCCATGAGTGCATCACATTTATAATTACACACGTTCACGACCATATTTCTTAAAAATATAACTCATTTACATTTTATTGTCCACCATATTGACATTTACATAACTAGGAAATGTATCATGTGGATCCTCTCAATTTGGTGGACTCGTGGATCCCCTCTTGCACCCGTCGATTGCATTTTTTGGACGCACCAGATTGTGTCAGCGCATTAATGAAGCATGTGACTTGCACGTTTGCATTTGTCATGTGCACACGTGATGTGCACATGACAAATGCACATACGTGGCGCAATCTGGTGCGTCCAAAAAATGCAATTAACGGATGCAAGAGGAGATTTACGAGTCCACCAAATTGGATGAATCCACAGGATACAACCTCTACATAACTATATGGATCAGAAAGTGTGTAATAAAACTACATTGTTTTAAATCTTTTATACGATTTCGAATGACTAAACCATTTTTCTAGGGGTGGGCAAAAACCGCACCGGAAGTGGAAACCGCCCGCACCACACCGCAAATGCGGGTTCGGAAACCGCACCGCATTTAAATGGTGCGGTTGCGGTTTTAGTTTTCAAGCAAACCGTTTAATGCGGTGCGGTTGCGGTTTTACATTTCAAGTAAACCGCGATAAGCCGCACCGCACCGCATTCATTAAAAAACATATAAATATATATAATTAAGTATATTTAGTATAATTGATGTAGTTTTTATAGAATAATATAATGAATTAATTAGATAAACTATAATTATATACATTATTATTACTAATTCTATCATATTTCTTGAAATATATGGTATGTAAAAGTTTAAAATTACTTATTTTGTAATTTAATTACGTTTTAAGTAGACTCGTCAAATGGATGAACGGGTGATAAATGGATGACGGTAAATGGACGGATGATAAACGGTTGTCATCCGTTTAATCCGTTAAACTTAAATGGATTAAATGGATGGATTGTAAATGGATGACGGATTAATGGATAATCCATTTATCCGTTTACCATTCATTTATCCGTTTACCATCCATGTCCATTTACCATCCGTTTATCCATTTATCCGTTTATGAGTTAATTGTAAATGAATGGTAATAAGGTAATAAACCTATGGTAAATGGACACTAAATGGATAGTGGTTCATCCGTCAATCCGTTTACCATCCGTTTATTAAACGGATGGTAAATGGATAATGGATATGGTTCATCCGTTCCATTCATTTAATAAACGGATGGTAAACGGATATGGTGACTTTATCCGTTTAATTAGACGGATGGTAAACGGATATGATGACTTTATCCGTTTAATTCAATCCATTAAACGGATGGTTAATGGATTGAATTAAATGGACGGATGATGGACACCAAAACGGATATGGATAAATTTGACATGTCTAGTTTTAAGTGAATTTATAAAAGATTAATAGAAAGCGGTCTTCAAACCGAACCGCACCGCACCACACCGCATATTCCGGGAACCGCATTTTTTAAAAACCGCATTATGTGGTGCGGATATGGTTTCAAAAATAGTCAAACCGCATAATGCGGTGCGGTTGCGGTTTTACCCTCAAACCGCACCAAACCGCACCGCGCCCACCCCTACATTTTTCTATAAAAAATTAAAATTAAATTGACCTTAAATTGTTGTTCGTTCATCTCAATCAAACCCTTTTCTTGCTTTCTTTCTCAATCCATCCAATAAATACCCTCCAAATACCTACCAAAACCGTCCCTCTTCCATTCTCAATCAAAACTCAAACTCTGCTAAGGTCAGTCCATCTTCTCCACTCCCCACTCCATTTTCCTCTCTCCATATTCCTTTTCACTCTCTATTCTTAAGCTCATTCACAATCGATCGCTTCTAAAAAATCCAATTCCATTTCCAGATCTTCTCCAGATCCAATCGGACCGGCACGCATCCCGAGTCAACATAATCATAAATGGGAAAACCATCAACGAGAGATTGGGGACAGATCTACGCTATTTACGGAATGGACGAATGGCAAACCCTAATGTTCTTACTACTCCACGCAGCATTCTTCTCGTTGTTATCAGTCCTGTTTTTAGTCTACTTTGATTCAGTTTGTTGGTTTTTTGAATGGATACTTTTGTCGAATGGAGGTGCTCGATTTGCTGCTGGATTTACTGGATGTGTTACTGCTTTGTCGTCCATTTGTTTGTTTTTTGCAGCTGGGAATATTTTTTACTCTTCTGTTTCGTTACATTGGGATATGGCTCAAAGGATGGTTCACTTGGTTGATGATTGGTCTAGTGTTAAGCTTGCGCTTGATGTCGGTTGTGGCCGTGGGATGTTGTTGAATACCGTTGCTTTGCAGGTAATTAGTGTTCTTCTTTTTTTGTTGATTGTAGTTTATTATTATAGCTGCTTTTAGCTGAATTGGAATTTTTAGATCTCTGGAAATGCGCGTTTCTTTCGAGTATTTTGCATTGATAATGATTCTTTGTGCCTGACTTTTTGTATTAATGGAATTGATTTATAGGTGAATTTTAGATATGCGTAAAGTATGGAGCCATTCAATGTTGTTTTGGTATTGTGTCTTTTAGTTTTTTTAGATTCATTGGGTATTTGTTTGAGATCTGCAGCTGAAGAAAGCGGGGAGCTCAGGTAGGGTGGTTGGCCTTGACCGGAAAAACACTACCCTGTCAACTCTTAGAACAGCTAAAATAGAAGGGGTGCAAGAATATGTGACTTGCCGAGAGGGGGACACGCGAAGACTACCTTTTAGCGACAATTACTTTGATGTGGTGGTTTCGGGTTTATCCATACACAAGACTGGAAAGGAGAATGGGGGAAAGAGGACTGAAGAGGTAGCAGCTGCAGCTGCTGAGCGGATGCGGGCTGTTGTTGAGGTAGTTAGAGTGCTGAAACCAGGGGGAGTTGGAGTGATATGGGATCTGATACATGTGCCTGAATATGTTAAAAGGCTTCAAGAGCTTCGGATGGAGGATATTCGAGTTTCTGAGAGAGTCACTGCTTTCATGGTAAGCAGTCACATTGTCACTTTTAGAAAACCACACCAGCATTGTATTACTCCAGCTGAGGTCAGACTCGAGTGGAGATGTGCATAATCAAGCTTTCGCTAGTATGAATTAAACGGAGACAACCAAGAAGAAGCCTCTTTTTGTTCTACTGGCAGTAATGGTATACTATAATAAGTAACATCTGGTTACATATGAGTTGAAATTAGGAGCCGAAGGTTCCTAGTACTGAAGATTGGAATCAAGTGTATATAGTAGGGTTTGATAGTGAAGAGGTCTGGGAAGACGAAGCCTAACCAGACAAGTAGTAATATAGTTCTCGGCTAAACACATGGTGGTGAGTTTGAACCATATGAGTTTACGGACTTAATTGTAAGAAGCTTGTACTTGTATGCACATTTGCTGCAGTTTTGTGTATGTTCAGTGTTGTATGTATTTGGCTCTGCACATTGCTGCTGGGTACGTATTTGTGTTTATTTTACAGCAGAGTTTACCATAATAACTCAAGTGTTATAACTTAGAAATTCTTGCCTTTTGGTATGAGATGTCTGTTTTGCCAGCAATGTGGTAAACTGTCCCAGTCTTATATTAATGGAACCTATTCCTACTGGCATATAATTAGTGAGGGGAGGTGATGTAGTTGATTTGTCAATGTTCTGGTGGATCTGACAGTGAGCTAATGAATGACTGATTTAAGAGTTCATGACACAAAACCAAGTGCAGATCCTTGTAGGGAAAATAAGCAATCCATTTCAGACATTGAAATGACACATCTTTTGAAACCATGTTGCGTTGCCTTTGGAGGTTGGACTGTTGTGTTGGTGTGCTCAGAGTGTTGTGTAATGTGTTGTAGATATGATTTGGCTTCAATTATGTCCTCATCATCATTCTATTGATGAAACCGAGAGAAGTACAGATACTAAAAGACAGTTGGGAAGTGAAATCAAGAAATTAGTACAAGAATTTGGTTAGTTCGAAAGCCTTAAATGCATAAGCTAGAGCTGCCCACAAATCAATAAGTAGTGTTTTGGCATGAGATATTTCCTCATCTTTAGGGTATGCAAGCATCAACTAGGGTCACATTTCCACCCACACAATGACTATAACTAGTAATGCTAGTTTAGTGGGTAGGTCATCTTATTTAATGGAGTACTGTCTACTACAGTAATTGTCTAAGTTGGTTTTTATTGTAGAAGTAGTGGAGCCTCAATATTCAAACCATTCTCTATCCATCTCTATCTTCACCGCATTACCCGCAAAGATTGCACCCATTTGTCTCCTTTCATAAATTCAGCAAATGAGGTAATCTGAGAAATCCAAGAAACAACTTACATTGGCATCAGTTCAATAATTATTGTCTATCTTACTTACTTGCTAAAAACAAAGATGAAATAGTAGAGTAGAGAGACTGTGTGCCACTAGTATATGGTTGTTATTTCAATTTCCTTGTAAATAGGTTATCAAATGGATAGTGAAGAAGAAGGCATGCTAACTATAGAGGCTACGTTGTTTTCAATCAAAAAAAACTGTAGAGGCTACGTTGTTAGTGGCGAGCCACCCATGAGCATGCATGTGTTGAAGATTCAGTGGCAGCATTATTCAAAGTTCAAAACAAGTCAGTCCAATATGGACTTTGACATGTAGTGCACATTTCCCAACTTCTCATAAGTCAGTCAGCCGTCTATTTTGATTATTTCATATATTACAGGATTAAATCTCAGTCTGTCAACTTCACTATATAACTGATTTGGTAATGTTCAATTCAAAATGTATCACAAGTCTTAATTGCCTCATTGACCATTGATCAACAAAATCTAACTTCATGTTTCAGTGTCAAAGAGTTCATAAAATAAACACGAAGATTCCACTGACTGCTGCTAAATATGATCTACACTAACCCTACCCGCTGGTACCTACCTAATCTTCTTCAACTACTTTTTATGTATATCAGTTTCATAATTCTGCCCGCCAAAACCCGATTGGTCTTATGACGTGAATATCTACTTACTACTTACTTGAGTCGATATGAAACCCGAACGAAATGCGGTCCAGCTTCAATTTCTTTTTATTTGCCACGTTATCTGATGGGCTAACATTTTACCGATTACGAATCCTATTTGTTTGTCCAAAAGTAAAATAATAATTAAGGTAAAAGATGGTATAAAACGTGTGGTTGAGAATAAATTGTTTACAAGTATATGAGTAAAAAGTAGAATACGTAGTTGATATTGAAAGAAAGTGGACAAACTTCAAAATGAAAAGTGGTTAAATATTATTTATTTTAACATCGAAAATTTATGCATTATTAAGAAAAATAATTCATTCTTATTAAGTAAAAATGAACAAGTTTGTAAATTGGGTTTTGCGAGCCCAGTCCGTGCCCTAATCCATCTACACTTCAGTCATTCAGATTTGTATGTGAAGCCCATTATGCCTGAATCCCGGAACAACTAAACTACTAAAAGACTCTTCCTCACAAAGCATTTTCGATTTTGCATACATTATTCCTCCACTGACAAACTTTATTACGCATTTCTGAATGTTTTCATACGGATTGTTTTCGGTAAAAAAAATTTGGACACTACTAGGAAAAATTAGGAAGATTTAAAAAGACTTGATCGATCCAAATTTGGACATTAGCATGAGATATTTAGTAAGAATATGACTGAGGGTGGGTAAAAAGGTCTTGATATCTCGTCACGTTCTGTTACGCTCTTTATTTACTTGATTAATCAACCGACGTGTAGTACTAAAACTTTGAGATATTATTCCTTCTAGATATTTTTAATGGTGGGCAGCCAGCTCAAGATGAAGCAAAATATCCCAACGGAATAAATGTACAAGTATAAAATACGGATATGATGTAAAATGTATAGTAATTAAATAGTAATGGCATAAAGAGTAGCGGCCTAAAAAAGGTCGATAGTTAACCTCTCCTTAATACTTCAATACATAGAAATGCAAGAAGAGAAGAAATGAATAAATCTTGTATCGAATTTGAACAAACGCTTCTATATAAATCCTCGAATTCAATGCATATTAATTCAATAATGACTTGAACGAATATTGAGTTAGAAGAATCGTGTCTTGGCCGTAACCTATAACTTGCACGTGACTTAATTATGTTCAAACACAAAACATCAAATGCAGCGCCGCTGCAACAAGACCTGCTGCAAGTCGTGAATGTTGAAACACTTATGTGCACGTGCGTATATGATTTTGAATATAAGAATGTGTGTGTAATTATGCTATGACTCATATTTAAGGTTTTAGATAATTTTGCACAATTAATATGCTGTATTCAGAGACAGTAACATCCAAGTGTTTGGTGACACAAATAAAATAATTAATAATAAATATATATTGAGATCAACAAAATCTTAAATACGTTATTTTTTAATTAAATTTCATCCGTTAAATATTAATAATCACTGTCTTCGAAAATTTGTAGAAAACATATTATTTTCATACTTTCATCAACTCCATTGTTCTTTTTCACACAATGGATCAACATTGACAAAATCTATTTGTTTCACATCTGCAAAACTTTCATACCCCAAAAAATGTCAGTGACAAAATGTTCACATTATTCACAACAAGGTCCCCAACAAATTTTTCTCTACACCTATATCCCCATACTTTTCATTTTCTTTTAATTCACCCCTCTTACCTATTATACCCATACCCGAATCCAGACCCATACCCGTAACCATAACCAAACGACCCGGAGCTTTGACCCATTTTTATATCACTTTGTACTTCCTCCTCGAACTTGTTTCCAAAATTGCCCTGATACTGGCCCCATCCGGATTGGTACATTCCAGGGGTATAACCGTCATTTCCGTATAAAAACATGTTCTGGCCTTGTTGGCTCTGAGGTTGGCTCCCGGCCATCACCTCTGGCAAAGTGCTTAATCCCGCCAATGTTGCCCAATCGAAGTTCCCTGACCCGAGCTTCTGCAAGTTGATCTTATCATCTTGGAGCAATGCTTTAAGCGAATTCATGCGACGTAGATTAACATTGCTTGGCTCAAGCTCTGGGAGCGAGTCTAATACATCGTCTAGGTGAGATGACGGAGATGATACTGGTGATCCAATGCTCTGCTGCTCTTTGCTCGACATTGACTCGCTTTGTACCACCTTTTGTTGGCTCGAATTCTTCTTGTAAATCCGACATAGCACCCAATCATCCAACTGCAAATTTGCAACACATAAAAACGTTACAATCCAATTCATTCAAATTCAATCTTAGATCAAATTCGGGACAACGGGATTATAAACTACCTTGGGGCCTGTATGTTTCCTAGAAGCTTCAAAAAGGCGATATTCGTGCATGATCCAATTAGTCTTGGTGCCCTTAGGAGCTTTACCAATGTAGAAAACCAAAGCCTTCTTGATCCCAACTTTGCGTCCTTCAGTCGTGATCACCTTATCAGTCCCTGTAGCTTTCCAATATCCCGACCCGGCAACCCGATTCGGCCTTGACCCGTTCGGATACTTCCTGTCTCTAGGGCTAAAAAAATACCACTCTTTTTCGCCAAAATTCGCTTTGCCTGAACCAAAACCAAATCCATATAAATCAACAAATTTCTCCCAAACAAAAAATCTTAAAAATTGAACCAAAATCAAAGATTACTCACTCGGTAAAACCCACGGGTCGAATTTGTACAAATCAATATCGCCGATGATCTGCAGAGAAAATTGTTGCCCGGAGACTTTCTTGCAGAGGTAATGGACTAAGAGCTCCTCATCAGTTGGATAGAATCGGAATCCTGGAGGCAGAGCCAGCTGGTTTAAAGGGTTTGCATTCGCAACTTCAACGCTCATTTTCAATTCGGGTCGGGTCAGAAAACAGAGCAGATTTGAGCTTTGGATGAGATCTAAACTTGAGAGATGTTGGAGTTTTGCAGTCGGTAAGAAAACTAGAGTTTTTCTTGTTTGGTTAAAGATTTGTCAAGCAGCAGAATGGAGTATATATAGAGGGAGAAGCAGCGGAGAGATAAGCACGGTAGACTTGTCACTGTGGGGCCCGCGTAGCGTCGATCAACTCATAACACGACACGTGTCTAAATACAGAGCATTTTAAAGATTAAACCGAGGTTTTTCGGTTCGAGTCGGTTACAAGGCTTGGAGAAACGACACGTGCTTTGAATGACGACAAAATAGTTCTAGAAGGTTTTTGATTAATTTAGGGTTTAAAGCGTGTGTAAGAACGGCACGTCGGTGGATGAGGATGCCACGTGTCTACACGTGCGA